>VDFB02045859.1:0-45460 GCA_007258455.2 Sequoia sempervirens
TTTGTAGTTAAAGCATCTATACATTAAATATAATTGTTTTTTTTTTTAAATTTGTTGAGTAAAGTTAACTTTTGAATATTTAAAGATTATACAATCCTTTCCTTAATCAAAAAGTATTAACTATGCAACATGCATTATATTTAAGGTATAAATATTTTTTAATTCTAAAAAATAACACAAGCTTTTTAAAAGTCAACCAACAGAAAGATAATAATTAAATTTAAATTTTGTGTTGATAATTACAACATTTTAATGATTGGTATTTTTAAGGTTTGTTATTTTAATTTAAAGTTTTGTGTTGTGCAAGTGGTATTGGAAAACATGTAACCATTAAATACAGCACATGCTGGGCAACTATTATAAAAGGATCGAACGGGCGAAGCCAATTTCAAGAAAGCGAAGGAGCTTTGTGAGCAAGAATGGAGCTTCTGTTCGTCCTTCCATGTCTCCTCTTCTTGGCCATGGAGGCAGCAACCACCATTGCTGGTTCGTACAACTGTTTCAGTTTGTTAGGAAACTTAATATAACATTGTTATACATCTTTGCTTCTGTTTTTGGTAGACAAAATTCTTACCTTATGCTTTAAGATTTATACTATTATAGATATCTAATATGTAAACTGTCAGATTTAAGTGAAATGTAAGAGTTTTTAGTTTTTAATTAGGATAAGCTCTTATGGAGGGTTTCGGGATCTATTTTATAGAGCAGGATGTTTCATGAGAAAAAAAATTATACTACAGGATTCATTGAAATCTTTTTTTGAAAAATAGCAACTCTTATATTTGAACATGTGAAGTGGGGGTGGGACTAAAAATTGGCTCAACAGCTTAAATTTTTTTCTACCACTTGTCAATCATATGAAGTTTTAGATTCGCAACATAAAAAGGAAGAGAAAATTATATTTGTTTGCTATTTTTTTGTACAGTACTATAGTTCATCTCTTTGGAGCTTAAACTTTTAAACTGAATTGTGCTATTAAATTTATGGGACTGGCAGCTTTAAATTATTCTTAGAAAACTTTCATCAGCATCCATTGATATTTTTTAGGAGGCCTTCCTCCATTAGACCGTACCCTTAATGATATCAAATTTACACAATCCATGGTGTAGTACATTATAATTTCTCTTTTTATCTCTGTACTATTCTATGATGGATAATGAAATGTGATTTGATGCAAATACATCAACGGTCTAATTCAGAAAATCTGAAGATAAGAATTTTGTTAACCATTATACTTCACCCCTTACTTCCATTGTAAATTCCTCCAGCATTAATTATGGTGGAATAATGCAGGTGCTGAGTCCTATCCATACTTATTTATGACTGTGGACGCTGAGAAAGCAGCTGCAAGAAAATACGATTATATTATCGTTGGAGGAGGTACAGCTGGGTGTCCTCTTGCTGCAACTCTGTCACAAAACTATTCTGTTTTGATACTGGAGAGGGGAGGGTCTCCTTATGGGAATCCTGACATTGAGAACGGCAGTGCTTTTGGCAAGGCGTTACAAGAAACAGATAACTACACTTCCATAGCTCAGGGATTTGTAAGCGAGGATGGAGTGCAGCTGGACAGAGCCAGAGTTTTGGGAGGTGGAACTGCTATCAATGCTGGGTTTTATAGCAGGGCAAGCTTGGCATATATTAAACGCATGGGATGGGATGAGAAACTGGTAAATGAGTCATTTCTGTGGGTGGAGAAAATGAATGCCTTCGAACCAGATCCCCTTTCCCCCTGGTCGACGGCTGTGAAAGATGCGCTTCTGGAAGCGGGAGTGCTTCCTTACAATGGGTATACTGTGGATCATTTGGAGGGCACCAAGATTGGTGCTTCCACTTTTGATAACAATGGCAAACGACACACGGCTGCAGATCTGCTCAAGTATGCAAACCCAGACAATATTGTTGTTCTGCTCAATGTTACTGTCTCCAGAGTTCTCTTCAAATCATCACCAGGTGCGTAATCAAACAAAGCTGTTGTTTAGGATTTGACTAACCAAATTAATAAAATAAATAAAAATACTAAGTCTTTCTGCAATGGGTTCGATAGGAACCCTGGTTCACACCCACCAAGTTAAGAATTTTTTGTTTGCCACTGTTATTGATAGCCTACAAGTGTTTTTACTCCCTGTGAAATTTACTTCTTCTGAAATGGGCTCACATCATGATATTGTTCTAAAAACTTGTTGCAGGAAAGTTGAAGGCTCGTGGTGTAGAATTCATAAATTCCATTAATGGTAGTTCTTATCAGGTGTTCCTTGATGAATCATCATATTCATCAAATTGCAGTGAGGTAATTTTGTCGGCGGGAAGTATAGGAAGTCCTCAGCTATTGCTCTTAAGTGGAATAGGTCCCTCCCAACATCTCAAAAAACTAAATATATCTGTCCTAAAAAATCTACCGTCAGTAGGTCAAAGAATCCAAGATAATCCTCGTGTAACAATAGCGATACAATCGCCTATGCCATTTAATACTTCTAGCATACAAGTAGTGGGAATTCTAAATAATTCTCAGCTCTACATATTTGGTAGTAGCTTTGTGCAGAAAGTTCCTTCAACTGGTTCTACTTTCATAAACCAATACGGTGGTGCAATCTTTCAGAAACTAGCTTTTCCCTTATCAAGAGGAAATCTAAGTCTAGTTAGTAAGGATCCAAGAGACAATCCTTCTGTTCGCTATAACTACTATTCCAAGAGCGAAGATCTACAAAAATGTGTGCAAGGGCTCAAGGTAATAATTGACATGTGTAATACAGATTCTATTCAGAATTTTGCCTATAATAAGTCTAGCAATACAAGTGGGTTACATTTCATTGGACCAACTCTACCCCAGAATAAAACAAATGATGTAGCCTTGGGCAAGTTTTGTAAAGATAATCTTGCCACTATGTGGCACTTCCATGGAGGGTGTGATATTGGTTCTGTGATTGACAAGAGGTATAGGATCAAAGGCATTGTTGGTCTAAGGGTCGTTGATGGTTCCACTTTTAGGGATGCCCCTGGAACTAATCCACAGGCAACCACCATGATGCTTGGAAGGTATTCATAATATGCAAATGCTATTTTTCTCTCTACTTTCTTAATTTGATTTTCAATTTGATTTCTTTGGTTGTTATTAGGTATAATACTAATGGAGCTTGTGAGGTTGCAGGTATGTAGGAGTAAAGATTCTACAAGAGCGTGGATTTCTACATGAGTAAAGAATAATTTTCTATTCTCCATATCCTTCTCAGAAGCCTTTTTTTATTGGAGCTTTTCCATATTATATATGGGGTGTATTTTTATACATGATTAATCTATATTAATCAAATAAAATATTATGATGTTGGAACAACCCAATATAAAAGTTAGTATTGCAATGGGTTTTTTTTAATGTATTCTTGGAGGTGCTTTGGAACATATATTATTTCTTTGTATTTGAATATAATAAATAGATACTTTTAAAATAAATTTGAATGGTGTCTATTCAATAAAATATTATTTTGTATAATATAATTTATAATAATTTTTAATATTAATGTTATGCAATTGTATGATGTTTTTACTTGATTTGTATCTTCTTCTAGGTCTCCCATATCGTGTTCAAAATTGGATGCATTCTTTGACATGTATTCCTTTTGTTTCTTAATTTCTTCATCATTAATTTCATCATACTAGGGTTATGGTCCAACCTCTTATTATCTCTTCTTCTAATACCTCCAACATTATCTACACATTCCTTATCATTTCAAACATTTCTTTTTTTCTTCTAGCAATATCAAGAATACCTTATCCAATACACAATATTTGTGAAGTCATCTTAACTTTAGATTTGATGAAAATTGTCTTTGGTTTGATGACCTATCCACAAATTCCTTGCAAACAACCTCAAATTAAGTGCTTTATTTACACAAGTTTCCTTTACAAACTTCTTCAAATTCACTTTGTTACAAACAAAACCTTCTTAATACTAAGGTAAAAGATATTTAATTTCATGGTTGAAAAATAACCAATGTTTATTTACAATCACAATGCAATCATGAATAGATGGTTTACTTAGGATTATCTAACCATGTAGTCAAATATATATATATATTGCAAGAATCAAGTAGTCCCCCTATAAACTACAATGGGCCTTGTAAACCTTTTTCATGTGACCAGTTATGCTGGCGTGACATGCCCTCTAGTACCATAGGGATAGGGGGAGACTGGACCTCATGAACTCTTGCCTCAATAGAATGCTTTAGCCAATTGACTCAGGCCCCTCGCCCCATGTATGCAACCAAATATAAAATCATGTAGTAGAATTCAATTGATATGACAAGCAAACATAAATATGATCGTTATTTATTCATAATCATGAGATTAAACATTATAATATGCCTAAAGGGACTATAATATGAGGCCTTAGTCTTCAAACACATACACAATCATTATGCATAATATAACCTTCTCAATTGATATGCAATACTATGGTAGATTCAATATGCGAACAAACTTTTAATTTCAATCTATAGCTAGAATAAGCTATCTACCACCAATTACCAACTAACAATACAAGATTGCCAACATTCCTTTTCCATAACTAAAAATAAGCTACCTACCTTTTAAGTATCATACGTTATGTTTATATAGTGAACCATAGCATGTGTAGTTATCTACATTAGCCATAAGGTGGTGTAAAGCTCCATGCAAGATGAAATGTGTAATAAAAAAATGAACCTTCTAGAATGAATGTGATAAATGATATTTAATGAATCTCATTGAAGTTCATGCTATAAAATTAGGGACCAATAAACTTGGAAATGTATTCAAATATTGTTGAAAATATCTAGTATTTAAGATCAAATGTGTCAAATTTTGATAATCTTGAAAAAATCTTCCACTTTTTGGCCAAAAAGTGGACTCAACTTCTTGCCAACACCATCAACCTTGAAAACATTATCCAAGGTTGGCTATGCACCTCAACCATGTAAATTCAAATTAGATTGGCACTAAGCATTCCTGCAATGGAAAAGAATGAAAGAAAAACATACTACATCTTAAGTTAGACCCAAATCGTACATATACACCACACCATGCTTCCACAATCATCAAAGAAAATCCACAATTAGTGTAAACACCTAAGGTCGGTTGAGCCTATGTAAACACCATTAAAATTTAAGTACACACTTCCTCAAATCCAAAGATGACTCATGGAACCGTTCAACACTTAAACACAATTTGAAATATTCCACAAACACCCTAAAATTCAACAAATTCCTTCACAACAAATTTCACTTGAAGAATACACACACCCATTACACTTCAAACAACCTTCCATACATTGTAATTCAACAAATCAACTTTTAGAGCACCAAATCATGAAAAAATTCAACTGAAGGTAGATATGAATCTTATCATAAGACTTCCAGAACTGCAAGACTAGAAACCAAACTATGGAAAAATGCGAAGAAAAAACATTTCTCCCAAACAACACTACAAAAAATTCACACACTAGTGAATGCAATTTTCCCTATACAATGATCCAGACCAAGAAAAATCATAGATATAGAACCTCTAAACACCTCTAATCAACATATCTGAACTGTACAAGTAGATCTTCAAGATAGAAGAATTGTGGAGCTAAACCAGAACGCTAAACTGTACACTAGAACACCTTTGCAACACACTATTTCCTCTTTTATTCAATTTTTTTCAAAAGCACTTGCAAACCAAGCACCAAAGACACATAATTATCATCTTTAGCACTTCCTCATCACCTTTAAACCAACTACAACATAGCAACTCAAACAAACAACATCCACAAATTATAGAATCTTATCAAAGCAACAATAGAGGTTGACACCAATAGCACTTACTAATGAAAACACAATTAAACTAATCAAAGCAACATCACAACTTCTCAACCATCACAAGTCATCAATGACAACACAAATATAATCCCGTTGACATCAATGACAACACTAACTATTCATACTTGCAACACTCTCCCCCTTTGTCATTGATGACAACATATGATGTGAAAAACCATCAACACCAAACATAACAACTCTGATCAACAACACACTGCTCTAACACACTGCTCCATATCAACTCTTTCTCTTTCTTAATTGATTTGATATTCACATTACTTACTAGTCCTTTTTCACATTGCTTCTTCTCCTCCTTTGACATTAATGGAAAATGACAACATATTTTCATCTCTTTTCCCCTTTGGCATCAAACACACACACTTTCTCTCTTTATTGCTTTGTATACTCCCCCTTAGAAGCACACAACACACAGTGTTATATCAACCAAAACCTATTGAACATATCCTTTGACACATCTGACGAAGGAAAACACCAATCCACACTAACACTAACCTCCCTTGACTGCAACAACCAACAATGCCACTACCTACTCCCCCTAAGAGGTAACCTCCAACATCAATCTAGGACAAAGAATAAATCTTGAAATCCACTAGACTGATGCATATCCTTATGCATCTAGTTCAAAGAAGGATGGGTGATAACCTCTAACTTTTCTCAAATATACTCAAAAGTATCCTTAAGAAGAGCTTTAGTGAATACATCAACAATCTGATCCTTTGTAGGCACATACTCAAGCTTCACCTCATTCTCTGCAACCTTCTCTCTCAAAAAATGATACTAGATTGAGATATGTTTGGTCCTTGAGTGCATCACCAAATTATTTGAAATGCTAATAGCACTTGTATTATCACAAAAGATAGAAATTGGTTCATCATATATACAACTCTGATATCCTTCGAGGTTTTCTTCATCCAAAACACCTATGTGCAACAAGATGTTGTTGCATTATATTCTTCTTTTGTATTAGATAAAAATACTCAATCTTGCTTCTTGCTTAGCCAAGACACCAATTTGCGTCCAAGGAAGAATGCACCACCACTTGCACTTTTCCTGTCATCAACACCTCCTACCCAATCTACATTTGTATAAGCACTCAGAGAAAAATCAATATCCTTTGGATACCACAAGCCATGTTCTAGAGTTCCCTTCAAGTATTTGAATATCCTCTTCACTACTACAACATGTGACTCTCTAGGATCTTCTTGAAATCTAGCCACAAAATAAACTACATGCATGATATCCAATCTAGTAGAAGTTAGATATATAGTAGTCCTCTAATCATTGATCTATATTTTCTCTAATCAACCTTAGAAGATTCATCATTCTTACTTAGCTTGTAACTAGTAACCATGGGAGTACACATTGGTTTAGAATATTAATTCATTCAGAAATTCTTCAACATTTCCTTGATATACTTTGATTGTGAAATGGGTATACATTTCTCTGTCTGATTGATTTACAACCCAAAGAAGAAATTCATCTCCCCAAACATAGACATCTCAAACTCTTTCTGCATCTCTTATGCAAATATCTTGCACATAGCTTCATTTCCTCCAAAGATTATATCATCAATATACACAACCACAATAAAATTTTTATCTTCTTCAACTTTGAAATAAAGATTACTATTTGTGATACCTTTATTGAATCCTTGCTATATCAAGTACCTATCCAACCTCACATACAAAGCTCTAAGAGCTTGCTTCAATCCACATAATTCCTTTTCCAATCTATAAAGTGTATCTGGTTTGTCTGATAACTAAAATACTTCTTCTAATTTACCATTCAAGAAAGTAGACTTCACATCCATTTGATAAAATTTGAAATCTTTATATGTTGTAAAATCCAAAGATAGTAGGAATCCTTCCATACCACAACTCATAGGGAGTCTTTGCACTATTTACTTTTTCTTAAACTCTATTGAGAATGTAGAAAATGGTATGAATTGCTTCTCTCTAGTAGACTTCCGATAGGTTTTCCTCTTTCATCATTGTTCTTGCAACTTTCAGAATAGTCCTATTCTTTCTTTCCACTACTCCATTCTATTGAGAAGTCTTAGGGGTAGACAAGTTCCTCTTTATCCCATGTTTCTGAGAAAAAAATGTTAAACTCATTGGGCGTGAACTCTCCACCTCTTTCAGACCTCAAACACTTGATTTTCATATCCATTTCATTCTCAACCGTAACTTTGAATGCATTAAACTTTTCTAAAGCTTCTAATTTTTCTTTGAGAAAGGTAACCCATGTCTTTCTATAATAATCATCAATCAATAGCATGAAATACCTATCACCTTGAATACTTCTTACTCTGGAAGGACCACAAAGGTCTATATGCACTAGCTTAAATAGTCAGGTAGTAGATTTTTCCTCGACTTTGAAACTTCTTCTTGCTTGCTTCCTGATTTGACATTCCTTATAGACAACATTGATGAGTTTTGTAAGATCCTTGACAGATCTCTCATAGCTTGAACTGAACTGATTCTGACTGGGCTATCAAAATTAATGTGACACATCCTTCTATGCCATAGCCAACTTTCATTAATTTGATTCATAAAGAAATGATCATCAACACCTTTGAGCTGATAAAAATTTAAATTTTTCCTTCTTCCAACATCAACTACAATTCTAAATATTTTTTTTGATCTCACATCCATCATCCTAAAACACAAGATTATATCCTTTTCTACGCATTTATCCAGAACTCAAGAGGTTATGTCTCAAACCCTTAATGTATAAGAAACATCATTTATAATATGATTGCCATCAAAACTTATTGAACCTTTTCCAAATATCTTAGTAGATGCATCATCACCAAAATTAACTAGACCTCTTTATATTTATCAAGTTTAACAAACATAGTTTTGTCTCCAGTCATATGATTTTAGCAACCACTATCAATAATCCTCAATAATCCAGTAGTTCTCCTTTTTAGCATGGAAAGAAATCACCATAGTATTGTGACATGCATTTGGAGCACTTTCCTTCACACATCTCTCAGAGTTAGCATAATTAGATTCAAATTTCATAGCCATATGAACAAGCATTCACTATCTTCGTCATCTCCATAGTCAAATTCATCATCAAATATACTGGCATCTTCTCTAACTTAATAAATTCTCTTAATTTCTTTACCTTTATTCTCCTTATTTTTGTCATTCAAAGCTCTATTTGGACATCTTGAAGCATAATGACCTGTCTTAACACATCTAAAATATTTGAAAGGAAACTTACCTCTATATTTACTAGTACTCTTTTTCATTCTCCTGACAAAATTTTCTTCTACATGATCAAGACCCCCCTAATCTGATTCCTTAGTCTTTTATGATTTTCCAGCCTTAAAAGAAATCTCAACTTTTGTATTTCTTGGACCAAATTCTCTCATTTCAAAAATAGATAAAGCGCCATACAATTGATCTCTAGAGTATTTTCTTAAACCTTGAACTTCCTCAATAGCATAAACTTTATGACTATAATATTTAGGAAGAGTTCTCAGTACCTTCTTTACCACTTCTTCTTCAAGTTTTCCACCAAGAACTCTAATGGAATTGGCAACTTCATCCACCTTCTACATGTATCTTGTAATATTTTCATCTTTAGACATTCATAGGTTCTCAAATGTGATCTTTAGATTCTGCATCTTAGCTTGCTTGACCTTATCATCTCCTTCATAAACACTTTCCAATTTTTTCCAGATATATCTTTTGCAGATTTCAAATTCATAACTTTCACAAATTCAATATTGGAAAGACCACTTAAAAGAGAATACATTTCTTTACCATTATTCTCATAGGACTTGTTCTCATAATTAGTACTTAGACCATTAGTAGGCATAGTATATCTAATTTCAATAGAATTCAAAAATCCAAATCCAAGAGATACCAAGAAACCTTCCATCCTTGTCTTCCAAAAACCATAGTCCAATCCATCAAATAGAGGAGTATCCCTCTTGTTCACCATCCTAGATCTACCTCAAGAGGTTAAGCTTTCTTCCAAGGAACCTTTCTCTATAATACCAAGTTTTGAATGCACAAGAAAAATGAGAGGGGGTGAATTAATTGTACATTAAAATATCAAAACCCTCATAAATGTTTAGATCCACATCAACTTCATTAACCCTTAATATGTTAGAATGATTTAGTATGAAGAAAAACAACAAAGACTGAAACAAGTCAACACCATGCACAATAGAACACTAGATTTACATGGAAAACCAAAGAAGAAAAAGACTATGGTGAGGATTAGCTCACAATATAAAGTAATTGCAACACCAAATACAAAAGACTCATTGCCAAAGGGCTCATTACTCAGAAGAACGAAGGGCTCACTACCAAATTACAAACAAGAAGAAAGAAGAATGTTACAGTGAGAAATCCATCTCAATGCAATAGAGGATTCAACCACAACATCACCAACACATTCACAACGTTTTTAAAGATTGTGGAAACCTTATAATCACTTCTTCCAATGGTCTAACTCATTAAAGCTTGCATTGCATTTCACAAATTCACACTTCACAAATCTACAATTTTCATCACAACCTCTCTTACCAATCCTCCATCAATACAACACTTATTTATACCTTCTTCAACCTTGAAAATATACTCCAAGGTCAACTATGCACCTCAACCATGTAAATTTAAATTAGGTTAGCACTAAGCATACCCATGATGGAAAAGAATGAAAGAGGACCACACCATATCTTAACTTGGACCAAAATCATACATATACACCATGCCACACTTCCACAATCATCAAAGAAAATCAACAATTAATGTAAACACCCAAGGTCAACTAAACCTATGTAAACACCATTAACATTTAAGTACATGCTTCCTCAAATCCAAAGACGAATCATAGACCACATACAAAACTTAAACACAATATGTAATATTTAAAAAATACCATGAAATCAAACAAATTCATGCACAACAACTTTCACTTGAAGAATGTACACACCCAGTTCACTTCAGATAACCTTCCATACACTGTAACTCAACGAATCAACTTGCAGAGCACCAAACCATGAATAACTTCAACTAAAGGTAGATACAAAATTTATCGAACACTTCTAAAACCACAAGACCAAAAACAAAACTATGAAGAAATGTAGAGAAAAACCATTTCTCCCATATGACACTGCAACACAGTTCACACACTAGTGAACACAATATTCTCTGTACAACGACCTAGACCAAGAAATTTTGGATATAGTACCTCTAAACACCTCTTATCAACATATCTAAATTGCACAAGAAGATCTTCAAGATAAAAGAAATGCAAAGCTAAACCAGAACACCTCTTCAACACACTACTTCCTATTTTATTAATTTTTTTCTCAAAATCACTTGGAAACCAAGCACCAAAGACACATACTCATCATCTTCAACACTTCCTCATCACCTTTAAACCAACAACAACACAACAAATCAAAAAAAAAAATCCACAAATAGAAGTTTACAAAGCAACACTAGAGGTCGACATTAGTAGCACTTACTAATGACAACATAATGAAACTAATCAAAGCAACGTGACAACTTATCAACCATCATAAGTCATCAATTACAACACAAACATAAGCTTGTTGACATCAATAACAACACCAACCACTCATACTTGCAACACTAATCTACTTTAAAAATAAGTATGAGACTTAGAATATGCCTTTGAAGTGAGAATAGCACACCTCCTATAAAAGGGTTTCAATTTTTATTAGTCAAATTATTGGGCTGAATTTTAAGCTTAATAATTATTCTTAAAGATAACTTACAATAATAATGCATTATTAACAATTATAACTTTTGAACTTTTGACTTGAATATATAAATTTAGTTTTAGTAGGGTTAAGTTTTGAGAAATTCAAGATTATATGAATTTCTTCTTAATTAAAGAATATTAGTTACCCAACATTTATTATATCACACACACACATTAATGTTAGATAAAACAAATCTAAAATAATCAAAACAAAAAAATCATCATTGAATTTTTTTCTTAGTTGACATTTGGATTTCTTTTAAGTATAATTAACTCTTGAGTAATTACAGACTATATGGTTTTAACTAAAGAATATTAGTTGCTCAACATTATTATATTTAATGTATAAATATGTTTTAATAGACAACAAACAAAACACATGATTGAATTCTTTTATTAGTTGATTTTTAGAATTTGTTTGAGTAAGATTGACTTTTGAGTAATTAAAAATTATATGATTTTTTTCTTAATAAAAAAGTACTAATTGCCAAACATTTATTATATTTTATATGTAAATATTTTTAATATTACAAGAATAACACAAATTTAAAAAGTCAGCCAACAAAAAAATTATAATTTAAAAAAAAAATTGTTTGTTAATTTTTTAAGTCTTATGTTTGTAATTAAAGCAACTATCCATTAAATATGATTTTTTTTTTTTTTTAAGTTTGTTGAGTAAAGTTAACTTTTGAATATTTAAAGATTATACAATCCTTTCCTTAATAAAAAAGTATTAACTATGCAACATGCATTATATTTAAGGTATAAATATTTTTTAATTCTAAAAAATAACACAAGCTTTTAAAAGTCAACCAACAGAAAGATAATAATTAAATTTTGATTTTGTGTTGATAATTACAACATTTTAATGATTGGTATTTTTAAGGTTTGTTATTTTAATTTAAAGTTTTGCGTTGTGCAAGTGGTATTAGAAAACATGTAACCATTAAATTCAGCACATGCTGGGCAACAATTATAAAAGGATCGAACGGGCAAAGCCGATTTCAAGAAAGCGAAGGAGCTTTGTGAGCAAGAATGGAGCTTCTGCTCGTCCTTCCATGTCTCCTCTTCTTGGCCATGGAAGCAGCAACCACCATTGCTGGTTCGTACAACTGTTTCAGTTTGTTAGGAAACTTCAATATAACATTGTTATACATATTTGCTTCTGTTTTTGGTAGACAAAATTCTTACCTTATGCTTTAAGATTTATACTATTATAGATATCTAATATGTAAACTGTCAGATTTAAGTGAAATGTAAGAGTTTTTAGTTTTTAATTAGGATAAGTTCTTATGGAAGGTTTCAGGATCTATTTCATAGAGTAGGAAGTTTTATGAGCAAAAAAAATTATACTATAGGATTAATTGAAATCTTTTTCTGAATGAGCACCTGAAATTGGGGTGGGGTTAGAATTACCTCACAGCTTAAATTTTTTTCTACCACTTGTCAATCATATGAAGTATTAGATTCCCACCAAAAAAAAACAGAAGAGAAAATTATATTTGTTTGCTAACTTTTTGTACAGTATTATAGTTCATTCCTTTGGAGTTTAAACTTTTAAATTGAATTGTGCTATTAAATTCATGGGACGACAAGCAAATTCACCACCAGGACAAATTCATCTAATGGAAAATTCACCACCATGAATTGCTGGTGGTGAATTTTTCATGCAGTGAATTCGTCATGGCCTTGAATTTTCCTGAATTGTTGACAGTGAATTTTCCTAGAGCCTCCTTAATGATATCAAGTTTACACAATCCATTGTGTAATATATTATAATTTCTCTATACTATTCTACGATGAATAATGAAATGTGATTTGATGCAAATACGTCAATACAGTGAAATTCAAAATTTCTGAAGATAATAATTTTGTTAACCATTGTACTTCACCCCTTACTGCCATTGTAAATTCCTATAGCATTAATTATGGTGGAAAAATGCAGGTGCTGTGTCCTATCCATACCCATTTATGACTGTGGACGCTGAGAAAGCAGCTGCAAGAAAATACGATTATATTATCGTTGGAGGAGGTACAGCTGGGTGTCCTCTCGCTGCAACTCTGTCACAAAACTACTCTGTTTTGTTACTGGAGAGAGGAGGGTCTCCTTACGGGAATCCTGACATTGAGAATGGCAGTGCTTTTGGCAAGCCGTTACGAGAAACAGATAATTACACTTCCATAGCTCAGCGATTTGTAAGCGAGGATGGAGTGCAGCTGGACAGAGCCAGAGTTTTGGGAGGCGGAACTGCTATCAATGCTGGGTTTTACAGCAGGGCAAGCTTGGCATACATTCGGCGTATGGAATGGGATGAGAAACTGGTAAATGAGTCATTTCTGTGGGTGGAGAAAATGAATGCTTTTGAACCAGATCCCCTTTCTCGCTGGTCGACGGCTGTGAAAGATGCGCTTCTGGAAGCGGGAGTGCTTCCTTACAATGGGTATACTGTGGATCATTTGGAGGGGACCAAGATTGGTGCTTCCACTTTTGATAACAATGGCAAACGACACACAGCTGCAGATCTGCTCAAGTATGCGAACCCAGATAATATTGTTGTTCTGCTCAATGCTACTGCCTCCAGAGTTCTCTTCAAATCATCATCAGGTGCACAATTAAACAAAGCTGTTGTTTAGGATCTAACTAACCAAATTAGTTAATTGAAAAAAGAAAATTGAGTCTTTCTCCAATTAGTGAGGTAGGAGGTCTGGTTCACAACCACCATGTCAAGAATTTTTTGTTTGCTACTGTTATTCATAGCTTACATGTGTTTTTACTGCCTGTGAAATTTACTTCTTCTAAAATGGATCCACATCATGATATTGTTCTAAAACCATGTTGCAGGAAAGTTGAAGGCTCGTGGTGTAGAATTCATAAATTCTATAAATGGTAGTTCCTATCAGGTGTTCATTGATGAATCATCAAGTTGCAGTGAGGTAATTTTGTCGGCAGGAAGTATAGGAAGTCCTCAGCTACTGCTCTTAAGTGGAATAGGTCCCTCCCATCATCTCAAAAAACTAAATATATCTGTTTTAAAACATCTGCCGTCAGTAGGTCAAGGAGTCCAAGATAATCCTCTTGCAGCAATCGCAGTACAATCCCCTATGCCACTTAATTTTTCTAGTATACAAGTAGTGGGCATTCTAAAAAATTCTCAGCTCTACATATATGGTAGTAGCTTTGTGCAGAAAGTTCCTTCAACTGGTTCTACTTTCATAAACCAATATGGTGGTGGAATCTTTCAGAAAGTAGCTTTTCCCTTATCAAGAGGAAATCTAAGTCTAGTCAGTAAGGATCCAAGAGACAATCCTTCTGTTCGCTATAACTACTATTCCAAGCCTAAAGATCTACAAAAATGTGTGCAAGGGCTCAAGGTAATAAGTGATATGTGTAAAACAGATTCTATCCAGAATTTTGCTTATAATAAGTCTAGCAACACAAGTGGATTACATTTCATTGGACCAACTCTACCTCAGAATAAATCCAATGATGTAGCCATGGGCAAGTTTTGTAGAGATAATCTTGCCACTATATGGCACTTCCATGGAGGGTGTGATATTGTTTCTGTGATTGACAAGAGGTATAGGATCAAAGGTGTTGTTGGTCTAAGGGTTGTTGATGGTTCGACTTTTAGGGATGGTCCTGGAACTAATCCACAGGCAACCACCATGATGCTTGGAAGGTATTCATAAAATGCAAATGCTATTTTTCTCTCTACTTTCTTAATTTGGTTTTCAATTTTAGTTCTTTGGTTGTTATTGGGTATAATACTAATGGAACTTGTGAGGTTGCAGGTATGTAGGAGTAAAAATTCTACAAGAGCGTGGATTTTCACATGAGTAAAGAATAATTTTCTACTCGCCATATATTTTCTAGAAGCCTTTTCTATTGGAGTTTTTCGATATTATCTATGGGGTGTATTTTTATACATGATTAAGATATTAATCAAATAAAATATTATGATGTTGGAACAACCCAATATAATAGTTAGTATTGCAATGGTTTTTTTTAATGTATTGTTGGAGGTGTTCTTGCTTTGGAACATATATTATTGCTTATTTGAATTTGAATATAATAAGTATTTACTTTTAAAATAAAGTTGAATAGTGTCTATTTAACAAAATATTATTTTGTATAATATGATTTACAATAATTTTAATATTAATGTTATGTAAATTATAGGATGTTTGTAGAATTTTATAATTTTTCATGGAAAATAGTGGCATGTCTTTACATATCAAAATATGCCCTTTTGGCCCGATGAAAAATGTTTAATTTATTATGTAACCAATGGATTTAAAGTATCTAACCCTAATTGAATTAAGCCTAGATTTAATAAGATGAGACTAAAATAAATGGACATCTAAGTATTTGAAATAACTAAGATAGAAATGAAAAGATTATCCAGATCATGAAATGTTATCAACTTTGATATCCTTTGTTAATTGAGGTACTGCAACTGTAAGAAAATATAAACTAACGTCTAATATTGGAACAATGATATGGAATCAATAATAGATGTGGGAGCTAAGAAAACTTATGCTTATAATTAGGTGACACTTGTATATTCTTGGGATATTTTTCTCCTACAAGGATTATTTATTTTCTCATGTTTAATTTGAGAATCTTTTTTTATTTTATTTTAGTACTTATGTTGGAGAAATTTGTGGTATTAAAAAAAACACCTTTGGGACCCTACTTTAGGTGCAATAAAAATTGTTTGACTTCCTTGATAGTATTTAACCATATGGTCTATTTTACAAGATTCAAAAGCTTGCAAATGAGAGATAGAACATGTTGATGCAATCAAGACTAATTTTATCCACTATTAAAATTCTCTAAATGCATATACTCTAGGATATGATTTGATCTAAATTGATGATCCTAAATGACCTAACAAGATGCCCTTAAATATAAATCTAAAATGTTCGTAAATTGAGACCCTTGTTATATAGCCAATTGGTAAAATTCAACCATCCTAGAAAGGTAGCTTAAGAAGTGAGAAAACAAGAATTTGAACTTATAGGACTAGACCATAAATATGACCTAGTATAAGGAAGAAGGTCCCTATAAATTGGGATGATACTGATTTTATACTTTTGGATTAAAAGAATATCAAAGTGGCACTTGCTCAATTTTAGGGTCAACTAATAAGTAAAAGAACTAAAATTGAGTATTAAGATAGTGAATTTATGATATCCGCACAAATTACGAGAACATAGAATTTTCAAAAACAAATAATTCCTTATCCCTCAAATGGCATTATCAAGTGAAATTATTTAAATAACATGAACACAACATATATATATATATATATACACTATAATATTTGGCTATGTAATTAACCACCTAAGTTTAAGGAGCTTCAATAAAAAAAAAGAGATCTAAAATGAGACAATAGTCCTATTCTAGTAAAGGATGTAAACACACAATGTAATAATTGATTTAACTAATCTAAGAGTGCAAGAGGTTGGTATATGTAAGATACGCCACCAAAATATGTTGATATATAATTAATGTTGGATAAAGTGTATGTAGTCACATTTGTGCACAAAATATCCAACAAAATAAGAATGCACAAGTAACATGATGTAATATTAATCTACTTAACTAGATACTTATCTAAGTAAGCCTATATTATCCTAGATGAATAATATTTTGATAAAATAATTTATCTAAATAAAAAATAAAATAATACACCAAAGCCCCCATAAGAATAACTTAAGTGTGGGTAGGAGAGATACATGGGTGTGTAGCTGATAAAGCAATCAACCCAGAAAATATCTTCACAAATAGGAGAGAAGCACACAGTATTTCATCAGAAAAGAGAATGAAAATGAGATGATTAATCTACATAATGTACAACCTTTTTAAAGGAAAGAAAAATGTGATAGGTATGAAACTTCCTGACACGGGAAACATAACTACCCTGATTAATAAAATGCAAAATTAATGAACTAATATACCTAAGTTAAAACTTAAGTAAATATGCATTTACTCTAACACCCCCCCTTAAGTGCAACTTAGGGAGAATGAATGCAATATGGGTCCCAACTACAAAACCATGTTAGGCACCCATTTACAATGCAAAAGGAAATCTCTCACAAATGGAGAAAAGGACAAGAACCCTATGGGAAAAAACCCCTCTCCAAAAGAGACAAAAGAAAACAAAAATGATGCATGGATGGAGGACTCAATCACATGATACTACCCCCCAAGAGCTACACACATCAGATATATACAATCAATGGACCCCCCATAAGAGTGAAAGAGAGAGACTATATAGCCCCCCCCCCCACAATGTGTAATCACATGCAAATATGGTAAGTTTCTAAAGACAAAACATGATCCAATGTCGACAAACAATGTGTCTCTCTTTCATAATAAGCAAAACCAAATACAAATGCAAGTATGCTTCCCAAAGAAGCATGTATGATGATGTCTTTGGAATCTACTCATGTGTCGCCAAGACCTTGGAAGATGATGCCATGAACCAATCAGGAACATGCCCAATCACAACAAAAGGTGACAAAAAAGGTACCACTGGAAACTAATCCTGAACAATATCCAGAGACTGAAATGGGGTGACAACAGTTGTACCACACCTATCATCAAATAGGAGGGATATACCCTCAAATGTGTCCTAAAAATATGAAATATGAAATTCTATGAACAAGCAACCAATGCTCAATAAATATGAATCCCAATCAAGAATACAATGTGATTGATCTAGGACAAATTGCTTATAGAATGCTTACCGTAAATAATCACTTAATTACAATGCTCAAATAAAAAAATTAACATAATGTAATTGCCAAGATAATGAACTGAAAAGAAAGAGAGAAAGAAAAGAGGAGACAAACGCAATTGATAACGGAGTTCGTCCCTAAGGACTACGTCTCCGGGCCCCTCTCCAATGGAGTGACCGATTCGATTATACTCCAAAATTAGTTACAATTGCTTCATTGACAATCTCCTTCAAGCACAACAGCATAACGTTCCTCTGATGTGCGGAAATGTCTGCAAAATCTCCTGAGCATTCTCTCGTTCTCACCACCTGGACTTGGAAAATCAAGGCCTACTACCTCTCTTTTTATACATCAAATTTGCCTAATTAGGCTTAACCACCAAATTAAATGCATAACTCCCTTCTACCTCTCGTACAACTTCTCTGATGGCTCCATTTAGCTTGTGGTTTAGTTTGTTAGAGGTGGTTGTACTTGTTTATGGCTTATTTAGCCATTTTGTTATGGCTCGGCTAACAAAAACTCAACAAAACAAAACTGCGGCCATATTATATTAAGCCATGTCGCGTGGTCTACCAGTAGTTATATTTTTTAGTGGCCGTGGGGTCGGCAGTTCCAACCCCGCCGACCTTGTTTTATAACAAATAACCGAACAACTCAACAACAAAATGAATTCATGCCACATATGGGTTGAAGCGAGCTCAGCCGGTGCAACGGTGGGCGAGTTTGTTATTCGGGCGGAGATCACGGGCGGAGATCACGGGCTCAAATCCTATCAGATTTTTTTTGTTGAAACAAACAAACAACCAACCAACCAGTCTGCTACCAAAGAAGACACGTGTCCACATGCCATTCGCTGGAATCTGCAGACATGTCTACTGACAAGGCAAGCCCGTACGCTGACAAAGTCGATGACATGTGCTGACTGGACTGCCACCTGTCCGATGACGTGTCGTATGGATGCCACATGTCGCACTCCCATTGGTCCATACAATATGACTCAGCTGCCACGTGTCTCATCCAAATTCGTCTATGTGGATTCCATATAGTACGGACTGACACGTCAGCATGATGACGTCATCATCTGTACCCTCAAGTCAATCGAACTTTGACTGCCTGCATATGATGTCAAATTTCGACGAAACGAATGCCGTCGGAATCATCTTGATGAGATCTTCGTGATGACGCCGGTTCCATCGATTTCCAAGATGATCATTTTTTCCACCTTTTGGACGCCCCTAAAGCCAGTTTGACTAAAAGTTTGACCGGCTGTAACTTGCACAAACAAAGTCCTTTTTGCCCTATTCAAGTTGCGTTGGAATCAGGACGTTGTTCTTTTTCTGATGGTGCTAAATTCTAGAGTATTGGAGACACTTCAAATTTCACTAAAAAATTGTCCCCCGGATCAGGCCTCCCCACTGGAGAGCTTTGGGACCTCCGAAAGCTTGATTACTTGGAAAGTAAGTGAGGGTAAAGTTCCCTCACTTTACCAATCTCCATCCATCTTGCTTTGCTTGGATGCATCCCCTTCAGGCCCACTCTGAAGTACTCAACATCTCCTCTTCGTGAAGTTCTGACATTCCTGTCGAGAATAACATCTTCTGGCAACTCTGACATGTACTCTGGTGAAAGGTCATCAACTGATGGAACTTGAATGTCTGTGACTTCATCTAGGATCATTGGAGGCTCATACAATTTCAAATTCTCAACATTGACAACCTAGTAAATATGCATGTATGGAGGTAGATTGAGGTGGAAGGCATTAGTACCAATCTTCTCAAGGATCTCAAAAGGACCATACCTAATTGTCTTAAGTTTTTTACATTCACCTTGCATCCTTTCCTTGTTGATATGTAACCAAACTCGGTCTCCAACCTGAAAATGATGATCAGTGCGATGCTTGTCATGGCGAACCTTGTATTTTGCTTGGCTTTGTTCCAACCGTGCTTCCACTGCCTGATGAATTTCTTGGAATTTCTGGATGAACTTCAAAGCCTTATCTGCATCATGGCATCCATCTTCAACATCATCTTTCCCAAAAGCAAAATCCATCGGTGTCTTGGGCACATAACCAAAGCATGTCTCAAAAGGAAACCTCTTAGTAGAAGAGTGTGCTACATGGTTGTAGGCATGCTGCACATAATGAAGACTCTCATCCCACAACTTAGGATGCTTACTACAGTAACCCCTGAGTAGATGCACAACTGTCCTGTTTACAACCTCTGTTTGTTCGTCAGTCTGTGGATGGAAGGCTGTACTCTTCTTCAGTCTGGTGTCCATGAGTCCCCACAAAGCTGACCAAAATTCCCCCAAGAATCGAGAATCGCGATCCGATACAATAGAAGTAGGTAACCCAAAATGAACCCATACAAATTGAAAGTACATATGAGCTATCAGTTCAGTAGTGACCCGTTTCTTACAAGGCATCAAAATACACATTTTGCTGAACCGATCAACTACTACATACAAATAATCATGTCCCTTCCTAGACATAGGTAACCCCCCAACAAAGTCCATTGACACACTTTCCCATGGATGAGAAGGTATAGGTAGAGGTGTGTACAAACCCAACTTCCTGTTACTAGGCTTACTAGTTGCACACATAACACAACCTCTAATATACTTAGTTACAGTTTCTTGCATACGAGGCCAATAGCAATATTTCTGCAGCTGAGTCAATGTTTTGTTTACCCCAAAGTGTCCTACAATCAATGAGGTATGTGCTTCTCTAATAACCTGTGCTTGTTCATCTTTTGGAACACATAATTTACCCAAGTGATATAACAGTTTATCTTGCACATAATAATCTTTCTCTTCTACATGTTTACCATTCATTAAAGCAGCATAGATATCCTTAAAGTTCTCATCATTAGCATATTGTTCCTGAAAACTTTCATGAACCATAGAACTATTCTGAAGGATTATCAAAGCATTCATCACAGGAGGCCTAGAGAGCATGTCTGCTACTTTGTTATGGGTACCTTTCTTCAACTTAATAACCAAATGAAACTATTGTAGAAAACCCATCCACCGAAAGTGCCTACTTTGTTGCAGTTTAGTTTGTGAGTGCAAATACTGAAGTGGCTGGTGATCAGTGTGGATTACAGTTTCTTTCCCCATTATGTAATGTTTCCATTTTTTAACACTCTGAACTAAAGCATAGAGTTCTTTATCATAAGTGGGATAATTACTTACTGCTCCTGAAAAAGTTTCAGAGTGGTAGCAAATTGGTTTACCTCCTTGCATGAGTATTGCTCCCATGGCAAATCCACTCGCATCTGTCTCGATCTCAAATGGTTGATGTAGATCTGGTAAGGCCAAAACTGGTGCGGTGCTCAACTTTCCCTTCAAAGTGTCGAAAGCCTTCTGTTGTGGACCTCCCCACTGAAAAGTTGCTCTTGTACTGGTTAATGCATGTAATGGTGATGCTATATAAGAGAAATTTGCAATAAAATTTCTCCAGTACTAAACTGCACCTAGGAAACTTCTGACCTCTGTGACTGTACTTGGCTTAGGCTATTTTACAATAGCTTCAACCTTCGTAGGGTTTACTTTCAATTGACCACCCCCTACGACATAGCCTAAGTACACTAAGGATGTCTTAGCAAATTCACATTTAGACATCTTTACATACAATTTTTCTTTTCTCAATACATCAAAGACTTTCTTTACATGACTTACATGATCTTCCCAAGTTTGACTAAATACAAGAATATCATCTAGATAGACTATGACAAAATCATCAACAAAAGGATGAAAGACATCATTCATGACTCTCATAAAGGTAGCTGGTGCATTACAAAGCCTAAAAGGCATAACCAACCACTCAAATAGTCCCTGTTTTGTCTTAAATGCAGTCTTCCAAATATAATCTTCTGCAATTCTTATCTGATGATAACCACTTTGCAAATCTAACTTAGTGAAATAAACTGCATGTTTTAACTGATCAAGTAAATCATCAATTCTGGGAAGAGGATACCTGTTCTTTACCGTTATCTTGTTCAAGGCGCGGTAGTCGATGCACATCCTCCAAGTTCCATCTTTCTTTGGAACCAAGACAATTGGAGAACCACAAGGAGAAGTACTAGGACGAATAACTCCTTTTTCCACCAACTCTTGAACCTCCTTTTTAATTTTGCTCATTCTGCATAACTGATAAACGGTACATGTCGATATTAGGAAGTGGCACATCCTGCAGTAACTGGATTTCATGTTGTATCTCTCTCTTGGGTGGTAACCCCTTCGGTTCCTGAAACATGTCATCATAAGTGGAAATAATTTTGACCATTTCAGTTTTATGTTTTGGGTCACACCCCTTGAATGCCTCAGATTTATCATCTTCTTTGGCTTTTACAAGCATTAATACAAAGTTTTTACTTGAGTTGACCAACCTCTTCATTTGACCAGCATTAACTAGTGTAACATTAGTCTTCACCTTATGTGCCCGTACAATGTATTCTACCCCATCCTTAAAAAGATGATACTTATTCTCCCCCCTATAAAAGATTGCTTTTCTGTCATGAAGATAAGGACTTCCCAACACAAGCCCACAAATATCCAAAGGGACCACATCTACTTCTACCTCATCTACAAAGTTTGCAGTGATAGCAAATCTCAATTTACACTGTTTAGTTACTTTTAATTGTGCATCATTGCAAACCCATCCGAGTGGATATGGTTTCGGATGAGGTGTTGTAGCCAAATTAAGTTTCTTTACAACTTCTTCAGATATTAAGTTGACTTGTGAACCCGTATCAAACAGAGTATCAACCTTAGTGTGTTTTGTTACAACACGAATGTGAAACAATTCATTTCTTTGCTTATCAACCTTAGGAGAAGATTCTTTACTTGTACTTGCACTGACATTAGAAAAACTTGCATAAGAAGAGATAGATATACCTTTCCCTTTACCTTGGATTCCGGTAGCAACAATTTTTGTCTCATCTCCGAAGTCAGAACCAAGATCCTATTGAATCACTGCAGTAGTCTTCTGCTTGCCTTTATTACCTCCATATCTTTTTGGCCTCAACTCAGGATGAAGCTTCCAACATCTTGAATCATCATGCCCCTCTTTCTTGCAATGGGAGCATGTGGGTTTCTCACCCTCTTTCTTAGCTATAACTGTCTTCTTCCCTTTGCCTTTATCTTTGTCTTTTTCTTTCCCTTTAGAATTACCCTCGAACTTAGATGGCTTCTTGGAACAGTTATCTCTAAAAGTGTTCTTACCCCTTGACTCTAAATGAGTAGCTTGAATAGACACCTTGTCTAGATTGTTGGGACTCAACATCAAAATAGTGTGCCTAAGGTAAGAATGTAAACCACCTATGTACTTAAGTAACATGTCTTGAGTATACAAGGTAACATTTAAAGCAATAGCCCGTTTTCTAAACTCATGAGTATAATCCTAGACAGATTGCCCCTTACCTTGCCTAAAGGTTTGCCAATTCATGGTTAACTGTTGCATGTAACCTAAAGGATAGAATTGTTTCCTAAGGGCAGCAACAAACTCCATCCAAGACATATTAACTTGACCATGGCGATCAATTTCTTCTCGAGTCTTACTCTCCCACCAGGTGAGAGTTGTACCTCCCAACCAGAGAGTGGCTAATTGGATCCTAGAAGCATCTTCTACTAGGCCTTGAATCCTACAATATACTTCTACTTGTTGGACCCAATCATCTAATTTCTCAGCATTTAACTCCCCACAGTATTTAGGTAACTCAAATTTTACATCTAGCTTAATAACAGGCTTAGATTTGCTCTTAAATGGATTTACATTAGAAGAAGGAGAAGGAGAAGGAGGAGAAGGGGGAGGAGAAGAAGAGGGAGAAGATGGAGGAGAAGGAGTTTTTGGAGCTTTCTCCTCTATGTCTTTCTGATCTTCCTGCTTCTTGTGCTTTGAAGAGCCTCCCTTTTTGTGCTTCTTCTTTTTTGCATAAAGTTCATCCACCATCGCCTTCATGTCAAGAAATAGCTTCTGGAAATCCTTGTCACTGAGCTCTGAAATTTGTCCACCTTCTTTTTCTTCCATCTGTGACGGTTGATTAACTCTTTGTCTTCTGATCTCTAGATTGTATTCTTCAAGTTCTCCTTCACCTCATTGCAACCTGGATCTTGTTAGCATTCAATTTCTGCAATACTAGCCACACACAAAGCTTTGATACCAACTTGATCTATTTAGGATCTAGGACAAATTGCTTATAGAATGCTTAACGTAAATAATCACTTAATTACAATGCTCAAATAAACAAATTAACATAATGTCATTGCCAAGATAATGAACTGAAAAGAAAGAGAGAAAATAAAGAGGAGACAAATGCAATTGATAATGGAGTTCGTCCCTAAGGACTATGTCTCCGGCCCCTCTCCAATGGAGTGACCGATCCGATTATACTCCAAAATCAGTTACAATTGCTTCATTGAAAATCTCCTTCAAGCACAGCAGCATAATGTTCCTCTGATGTGCGGAAATGTCTGCAAAATCTCCTGAGCATTCTCTCGTTTTCACCACCTGGACTTAGAAAATCAATGCCTACTACCTCTCTTTTTATACATCAAATTTTCCTAATTAGGCTTAACCACCAAATTAAATGCATAACTCCCTTCTACCTCTCGTACAACTCCTCTGATGGCTCCATTTAGCTTGTGGTTTAGTTTGTTAGAGGTGGTTGTACTTGTTTATGGCTTATTTATCCATTTTGTTATGGCTCGGCTAACAAAAACTCAACAAAACAAAATCGTGGCCATATTATATTAAGCCATGTCGCGTGGTTTACCAGTAGTTATATTTTTTAGTGGCCGTGGGGTCGGCGGTTCCAACCCCACTGGCATTGTTTTATAACAAATAACCGAACAAATCAACAAAAAAATGAAGCCATGCCACATATGGGTTGAAGCGAGCTCAGCCGGTGCAACGGTGGGCGAGTTTGTTATTTGGGCGGAGATCACGGGCTCGAATCCTATCAGATTTTTTTTGTTGAAACAAACAAACAACGAACCAACCAGTCCACTGCCAAAGAAAACACGTGTCCACATGCCATTCACTGGAATCTGCAGACGTGTCCGCTGACAAGGCAAGCCCGTACGCTGACAAAGCCGATGACGTGTGCTGATTGGACTACCACCTGTCTGATGACGTGTCGTATGAATGCCACGTGTCGCACTCCCATTGGTCTATACAATATGACTCAGCTGCCACATGTCTCATCCGAATTCATCTATGTGGATTCCGTACAGTGCGGACTGACACGTCAGCATGATGACGTCATCATCTATACCCTCAAGTCAACCGAACTTTGACTTCCTATAACTCGAGCATATGATGTCGAATTTCGACGAAACGAACGCCGTCAGAATTGTCTCGATGAGATCTTCGAAATGATGCTGGTTCCATCGATTTTTGAGATGATCATTTTTTTGACCTTCTGGATGCCCCTAAAGCCAGTTTGATTAGAAGTTTGACCGGCTGTAACTTGCACAAACAGAGTCCTTTTTGCCCCATTCAAGTTGCGTTGGAATTAGGACGTCGTTCTTTTTTTGATGGTGCTGAATTTTGGAGTATTGGAGACACTTCAAATTTCACTAAAAAATTGTCCCCCAGATCAGTGATATTGGGGGTGATGAATCATTGGATGTGCACAATGAATCATCAACACAAAAAGAATGGTCCTACAAAACAAGAATGATAGTAGTCTCAATCAATGAATCTACATAATGAATCACTGAAGGTGGAGGTATATCAACTATCTCTAATGGAGAAGAAGGAGCATCTGAAGAACCCTCATCATCCTCATCTAAAGACTCAAAGTAATCCAAAAATTTAAACTCCTGCATAGTAGCATGATCATAGGATATCCTGTCTGAAAGATGAAGAGGCACAAGACAATCTGAAACAGGATCATCTGGGAATGGCTAAATATCAAGATCTCCATTTATTTCCTAGATTTTAATCCAAAGAGTATATGGACACTCAAAATGATCAATGGCATCTAAAGTGGCATCATCAATATGCATTGTAATAACTCCTAGGATATGATCCCTTTTGCAATTCCATGCAAACTTCTTACTATCAGTACCAGGAAGGGGAACCAGATTATATAGGTATGGAAAAAGATGAAGCCATCTCAAGTGCTTTAATATACCATCTCTCCATTGTGTATAGTTTCCCCTTTCCAACATAATTACAACAAAAGGTGACAAACAAGGTACCACTATAAATTGATCCTGAACAATATCTAGAGACTGAAATGGGGCGACAACAGTGGTACCACAACTATCATCAAATAGGAGGGATATACCCTCAAATGTGTCCTCCAAATCTAAAATATGAGATTCTATGAACAAGCAACCAATGTCTGACAAATATGAATCCCAATCAGGAAGACAATGTGATATTGGGGGTGATGAATCACTGGATGTGCACAATGAATCATCAACACAAAAAGAATGGTCCTACAGAACAAGAATGATACAAGTCTCAATCAATGACTCTGCATAATGAATCATTGAAGGTGGAGGTATATCAACTGTCTTTGATGGAGAAGAAGGAGCATCTAAAGAACACTCGTCATCCTCATCTGAAGACTCAAAGTAATCAAAAACTTCAAACTCCTACATAGTAACATGATCATAGGGTATCATGTCTGAAAGATAAAGAGGCACAAGACAATCTGAAATAGGATCATCTGAGAATGGTTGAATATCAGGATCTCCATTTATTTCCTAGATTTTAATCCAAAGAGTATATGGATACTCAAAATGACCAATAGCATCTAAAGTGACATCATCAATATGCATTGTAATAACTCCTAAGATACGATTCCTTTTGCAATTCCATGCAAACTTCTTACTATCAATACCAGGAAGGGGAACCATATTATATAGGTACTGCAAAAGATGAAGCCATCTCAAGTGCTTCAATTTACCATCTCTCCATTGTACATATAGTTTCCCCTTTCCAACATAATTACAACAGGATGCAAAGAAAACCCCATAACATCTATGACAAATCTCCAAAAAAAACAAGACAGCAACCTTCAACAAATAGAAACTCCAAAAAAAAGCCTTCCAAAAAAACTTTAGGAAACAATAATATATAAAAAAGGGCTGAAAAACTGAAAAATTTGAGCAAAATAAGGCACCTTTACATGCAATCCACCATAGAACGATCTAAAGATCCTCAAAACATTTGAGCAAACTTGATTGGAATTATGTTGGAAAGGAACAATTTTCCCACACGAGAAAACCTTTGCTTGCACCAAGGTGAGCCTTTGCTCACACCAAACAAGCACACTGTAAATTATTTAAAGAGAAAAAATCTTCCCAATCCCAAAACAACTTCAAAGGGACTTCAAAACGGGGCCCACCTCCAATCACAAAACCCTAGAATGAATATTTCGGATAGAACTTTATAAAATATAAAGTTTTGAAGGAAGATATATCAGAGATTTCATCCATAGGAGATCAATTTAGACCTCTTCTCCACAGAAAATGAAATGCCTCAGCCATAGAAATTGCAGCCCACAACAATCGGTCCTTCAATCAGGAAATTCCAACGCCTAGCAAGAGAGAAACGCCTCCTATTAGAATGCCTCCAAAAGAACATCCTTCTTCAATATGAAATTGTTCTCAACAAATAAATGACCTCTTCACTGGAAATTGCCTTTCAATTCAAAATCGGCCTCAAACATAAGTTCACCATTTCTCTTCACTGCACATTAAAACTGATCGCGGACTTCAAACAAGGAAAAAACGCCTGGCAAAGATCTCTTCACGCAGTTCCTCAAATGCAATTGTAAACCACGCGGGTCTGGGAAAAAAATCAGGCCTTCAATCTCCAAACGAGCTTCAACAATTTCAATCATGCCTTAGAAAGAATCGTGCTCCTCTCCTTTGCTTTTTCTAGTGCCTCAAGAAGGAAATCGTTCCCTCTCCAATCAAATCGTAGGTCTAGGAAAATGAATCTACCAATGCAAAATTGGCTGCCAACAAGACATCAAGCCCACAATAAATCAGAAAAGTGAATGCCCCCTCCAAGCATTCAAACGCCACCATAGGAGATGCTCCAGCATCTGCCTTCAATTTGGGCCGCTCCTAGGACAGAAAAATCACGACATCCAATGCCAAAGGCATGGGACTTTGCACAAAATTAAGGCCCTCTTATAGTCGTCTTCAAACAAACTGAAAATAACGGCTCTGAAAAGCATAAAATCGGGCTTCTTTGTAGGATGATTCAGCCTCAAGCAAAATCACGGCAGGAAAAAAATCACAGCAATTGAAACGCCTCCTCTTTCCTTGCCAAATCGCTGCCACCGGCTCCAAATCAACAGAGAAAAATCGAAATAAGGCAATTTTGAAAATTTAAAAACATTTCAAATGTCAGAATAGATTGATCTCAAAATCTCTTAATGAAAACTCTCCGAGAAGATACTGCAAACTGGGAGGCTATTATACCATGATAGAGCAATCATCCCAGGAAATCCATCTGCAGAAAATACCTTCACAAATAGGAGAGAAGCACACACTATTTTATCAGAAAAGAGAATGAAAATGAGAGATTAATCTACATAATGTACAACCTTTTTAAAGGCAAGAAAAATGTGATAGGTATGAAACTTCCCCATACAGGAAACACAACTATTCTAATTAATAAAATGCAAAATTAATGAACTAATCCACCTAAGTTAAAGCTTAAATAAATATGCATTTACTCTAACAGTAGTCATATTACATACCCATCAAAATGTATCCCTCAAGGAATTGTGAAGTATGAAACTCTATGTGAGAAAAAAATTCCCCTAGAAAGAATCACCCTCGAGAAAAGAGAGAAAAATCTACCTAAATAGAAATCTACAAAGAATAGGAAAAAGTAAACCCCCTTATATAACTATCCTTTTACATTCATGGTAGATTCTTAACAATGAATATTAAAGATGATTGATCATTGAACAATATATCTCCCATTATGAATGGACAAATATAAAGGTGTATGCAAGATATCTTCTTATTCCCAAAAGTAATGTGAGAAAATAAAACTAGAATGGATGATGTCTTTGGAAGTTGCTTAAATATCAACATATCGGTGCATTACAAGATGCTACAATCGAATTAGGAGGTTGAGACCTAGTTGAAGAAAGTGATAATCCATAACCATGTGAAAGCTATTATAGAGTAGGAACCAAATATTAAGAGACAATAGTTGTGATGGAACTATCATTGAAGAGGATATGAATGTTCTCAATGGTTTCTTCCAAATTTACAAGAAGGTTTGACCCAAAAAATGAACTTCGTAGATCTCTCATGTACTCATCCCAAGGAGTTATCTTTAGAAGACAAAGAGTATGATCTTGCTATAGTGAATCACTAGAAACTATAAATAGAGCACTGTTGGAATAATTGAAAGCAATGGATGATGATGGAAATGGAATGTTACCACATGCATTTAGAAACTTAGTCATTGAAATGACTTTAAAGTTTAAATGATCATGCTATATCTCCTCAAAAGCGTCCACACTAGATTACGAAGTGTGAACATTATCCAAAGGAATACGAGGCACAAAATATTAGAGTATGTATAATCTATATCAATTATCTACCTTCCAAATACATGAAAATATCATTACTCTATAAATCTTAAGCTATCAACAAAATTAGTGCGAACTTAACACTCTTCCCTATCCTATTATGAGTGATTAGATAAATAGATAAGCAATTTTTTGGCAATACCATAAAAATGCATATATGTGTTGCTACCTATCAAGTGGTGTGGTGATGAATAAATCTTAAATGAAGCGAGCGTATTATGTGATGAATCCATGTGATATGAAGCTCTATAATTAGTGGTCCATCTCCTTGACTCTACTTGTAACTATGAAAAGTGATTTTCCATTTTTCCTCTTTGACTATGAAGAATAAGAAGATGAACCCCCTAACATAGTTGAAGGTATTTTGATTTCAATCTTCATTAGAATATGGTTCAATTGATTAATGTATTTTATATAATGTATTTATGTTCATTATGCCCAAATTTCTGAAAAAATATGCACCTTTGTGCTTCTCATTTTTAAGATGATTCGTCTTTGGAAAAATAATTTTCATATTATTTTGTAGAATGGATTTTTATTAATATTTTTTCTTTTTCTTTTCCTTCTCTTTTCCACTAGAATCCTTCTCATCCTTTGCAATTAAGGCATGAGTGATTTTGAATAATTGAAGTGCCCATTTGGATAAGCTTATCTTGCTTCCTAATGAGTGGCATAGTGAAACCCTCGAAGGTAGGAACCTTAAAATCATTCCCTAAAGAACTAATTGTAGGCTATAATATAGACATAAATAATAAAATAATAAATATTAAGTACTAGCTTATATGGATAAAACGTAATATCAAGAAGATTTTGATTTTTAATTTTATATAGTAATTTAATTGTGCTCTTAGTGACGTGAACTTGGTGATGAATTCATGTTGTAAAAATTCCACAAATTAAGACATTTTATTTATTTCTAAAAAATGTCCCATTTTATCTATTTACCCAAATAAGTTTGACAATGTATCCCACACAAGCATAGCGTTTTTTAGATGTACAATGTGAAATAACTCAAGGGAGAGATACAAACAAAAATAACCAATAATTTTTTCACAACTATTCAACAAATTAGAGATTTTATGCTCATAAATGGGTCATCACCATGCCCATTAACTATCCTATAGATCTTCTTAATTCATAAAAGTTTGTTAATTTAGATTTCTATGTAAAATATTTGTAGGATAGTAAATGTGGAATTGGAGATTTTTTCATGATGAAGCATTGTCCTTATTTTAATCCTTGGTAATTTTTTAAAATTTCACCATCATTAAATGTCATGTATTCATTAGATGTTTCCCTAGGATTTTGATTTAAGTGCTCCTATAATTGATGAGAAAATTTCAATATCAAAATTAAAATATACTCTTTGAGCTAATGTCTTCTCTATTAAATAGACCAAATTGAACCTACAAGTTTTCATTTTTACACTTGGTCTACAAAGTTGACTTTGGAGTGAATTCCTTGAAGCACTAGATTGGCCAATTTAGTGGTTTTAGCAACCAATTTTGATAAATAATCAACCTATTTTACAATTCTTACAAAAAATCATTAGTTGCTAAGATGGTCCCTATAACCTTCCTAGCTCCTAAAGAGATAAAATTCTCTACTTCTACTATTTATAAAGGATTCCATAGAGATAGGGTGAGTAGAAGACAAGTATTTACCAACACATTAATTCTTATAAAGGCCATAGTTCCTAGAATAGTATTAATTCCTAATAGACCCAAAAGACTGATAAGCCATGGTAAATACCCTAATTAAATTTTAATGGTTAGTATTGGTATTGCATGATTTTATGATACTCTAATATATATAGAATAGTATGAAAGATATTAGATTCCACATAAAGGTTTATAAGGACTCAAAAAGTTCTTAGTTGACATAAATAAGTCACTAACCTATATTTTACACCTCTACCCATGGATTAAAATCAAAGTGCCACTCCTCATCTAGAACATTCTTCTCACCAGGCATTTACAAATCCTATAGTAAAAACAAGAAACTAGGGAATCACTTTTAAAATTCCCCATTTTTAGTCTCTTTTTAATAGATAGCAAGTCCTCATGCTTTCTATGAGTCTGTTTATAAAACCATTTTTGTTTAATCAAACAAAAAATCCCTAATATTATCAATATAAAAATTAATTTGAATCACTTGCTCAAGTAGCTTTCCTAATTACCAAATTGGAAAATATGAATTAAAAATACTAGGGGCTGAGTAAATGTCTATCCTTGAAACCAACCTCCCAAATTTGGTGATTCTATATTCTAGAATGTAAATATGAATTATTCATTGGAAATAATGCAAAATTATGAGAGAACTCCAACTAATTAGATGACTACTAAAAGTGGATTAGCCCATGTTGCAAGTTCTTTTTTTTAAATCTTAGTGCAATATAGTAACCTAGCACTAACCTATACAAAGTACTATAACTAGGAAACCAAGAGATAAAAATAGTTAATGATAAATTGATTATCAAGATAGATGGACTTCTTATGGCATAAAATTACACCTAGTGAATTTTCCTATAATATTACCTCACTTTAGCCTTATAAAACCCAACAACGCAAAAATATGCCACCTTTTCCTTTCCTTCACACGTGCCTTTGTCATTTTCTATCGGTGAGGTATTTTTTGTCGAGGAATCCCACACATCGCATAGATGTCTACGCATCGCACTGGAATCCTGACAAGATTCCCAAGTTAGTGGACATTGGATGTGTTACATTCTCTTCCACCCCATGAATTGTAATGCCCCCTTCAAATATTGACCACTTGGAAACATCTTCTTTCCTCCAAAATAGATTTTTAACTTCACTCTATCCATTCTATCAACTCTCTCTCAATTCACTCCACTTCTATTCACTCAACCTTCACTCTTGCTCTTCTCACTTCACACTCTACACCATTTTCTATTGCAGGTTTTCAAGCTTCATACTATTGGTGTGATTTTCTTAATCTCTTCCTTCCTCTCTTGGCTTCTCCAAGCACATAGAAAGGAGGGTAACACATTTATCTGCTTACATTTTCTTTTTTATAGAATAACATCTAGATTGTATTTTCATTCTATAAGTTGAGTCTATTTCCATTTCTTTATTATTTTCTCTATACTATGATCTATTGGTTGTCCATGGAGGTGAAAACACCAAAAATGGGGTTTTACTAAGGCAAACTCCAAAACACAACCACATAATTTTTTTGTTATCATGTGTGTAGGTACATTTTGTTCATGAGAAGCTTGTAGGAGGTTGGACCTTCTATAAGTTTGGTTTCTTATCCTTTTCTCTTGTCATTTAATTATTAGATAGTTTACCTTTCAAGTTTAAATATTCCTCTTGTTATTTTTTTTCATTTCATACATTTCTTTATTCATTGTTAAACTATTAGTTTAAAACCATTGGGTTGCTAACATGCCCTATGCATTTCAATCCGAGAACTCTTCTCTTTGTCCATACAAAATTCCAACATGCCTCTAAGATGATAGCATGTCACTCTATTGTCTGTCTCATGTGCTAATGACCTCTAGCCAAAAGCGATATTTACAATCCGAGACCATATGTGATCTGTGCACCCATTTCTAAAAAATCTTCATAAAATATAAAAAGAAAATCTTAATTCTCTCTTCATTTTTAGACTATTTCCTTTCACTTAATCTTGAGGTAGTCTTGAGGTAGTTGAGGGAAAATCACTCCCTTTAGTCTCTTCTATGTCCTACAGACTTGGGAATAGTGAATCCCATCCTTTGTACATTTTGGTGAACTTGATGTGAAATTTCTCTATTTCATTTCTTTGTGTCGATATTTTTTCCCTAGGGTCTTGGGTGCATTATAGATTCAAGTGTCATGAAGTTTTTATGAGCTTTATGATGTAATCTACTGTTAGAATTTTGAAAGAAACACAAAACCACAAGCCACAAGATCAAACAACAAACAAATACACATTCCACACAAGAGATCTGTAAACAATATATTCAATATTCTTCAACAAGAAAAGCTACAGAAGCAAGAGACTCTCAAGAAGATATGAAAGATCAAGATATTACAATGAGGGTTGAGTGCTTATAAGAGAAAAAACCTGAATGAGAAAGGGATTGGATCATGAAAAGTGTCAACATCACATGAGACGAGACATAATGATTTGATATTAGCTCAACTAATAAATCATAAAAACACTCCAAAGTTTAGCTTAAGTGCATGAGAATAAATTACAATAATAATTAATTAAAGATTAATTCATTATTAGCTAATGCATGATAACTCTAACACAAGATGAACAGGGATTAGCTGCAAACCCTAAAATAGAATGCACGATGGGTCCCACAAATAAGGCCATGTAAGGTACCCATGTACAAATAGAAGATCTCTATAATGTGGAGAAATAGAGAAAACCTCTTGGGAAAAACTCTACTCCAAAAAGAGATTGAACGCCAAGTGAAGGACTGAAGAAGCCTCCAAACAAGACAATGTCCTAAAAAATAGGAACATGTAGGACATCCAGAAGCATGAAGTTGTAGACTATTGTCGAAAAATGACTCATAGAGTGTTGAAATGAAGAATCTTCATAAATAGGAATGCAACAATCTCCTTATGGTAAATGATCCATCTCACCAGAAATGCATGTAACCAGCCGTTGATGTAGGTTGCTTTGAAAGTACATAGGAACAAGAACTAGATACGTAGATCACTCAATCACAAACCAAAGAAGCATTAGCACCAATAGTAGAAACCCCCCATAATGTTGAAAAAGGGAGAGCCATGACAGGAACACTGAAACTTTGTGAAACCAAGAAGTGCATGTAGGAGAAACAACTTGAAAATAAAAAGGGTATGCAAACTAATGCACACATGCATGAGGCAAGAATCATTGAGATTGACTACTGTCATGGAAGGGACACTCACTTGACAAAGGTGTGCTGGAAACCAAAGGAAAACATCAACCTCCCCATGGCACTTTATATCATAGTGCAAATACAAAAGATACAATAGGATGTGCAAAATCCCAAAAAATTATACACCAAAAATGGCACTTTATCTTAGTGCATCTACATAATAAGAAGTGCATACAATGGGAGCCCATAATGTCAAAAAAATGAAAACATGTTAAAAATACAATTCTCTTATAGAAAGAGGAAACTGGTAGCACCATGATGAAGTACACGAAAAAACATGCACTTTCAAAAATGGCATCCAAAAATGTGTCTGAATGCAAAAGATATGGCTCGTCAAAGTCTCCAAAATGAGAACTAGACAACAATAGCACTGAGAAAACTAATTTTTTGGAAAATGCCAGAAGTCATAACTAGAAGAAACCTACACCATTGTGAAGAGCTCAAAATTTTGCCTCGTTTAAAAAAAATTGCACTTGAAAAATATCATCATATGACTGAGATATGGCCTCGGGAAGATAGGGTACAATTCTAAAAAGCCCAACGGAGAGGGGATGTGTAGGGAAAAATAAAACTCCTCCAAATTTGTCAAAAAAACCTCTAGAAATAGAGGCCATCTAAATATAGTGGTTCTAGTAAAAAATGCATTTATTTTGGAAAAAAATTTCAAAATTTGACATGTTTTTATTTTTGAAGTGAAAGAAAAAATTATTATTGTGAATGATTTATTCTAAAGATAAAAAAGTAAATAAAAACTTACATTTTTTAAAGAAAAATATATATTAAAAGCTATATATTTTTTTAATATATATAAAATATTTAAAAAACTTTTAAAAAATATTAATCCTTTTTTTTTACAAAAAACGATGGTGGGACCCACGCCCTACACAACGCCCAAGGGCCGCCACTGCCAATGGCAGGGCAATACCTGATGCAAGGGAATCAAGAGCCCCATCACAAAATGATGTCATAGTTTAAGTTTTTTCTTGTTTTGCAATGTTTAAGGTGAATAAGGTCATTTTGGCCCATTAGGGGTCATATGCTCAAGACTATTTGTGAAGTTTTGGAGTCATAATGCAAAAGTTGTGTAAAAGTTGCAAAATGTCAAAATGCAACAAATCTTGTAAAAGTGTCATTAGTATTAACAAAATAAGTTATGGTCAGTTGAGCCATTGAAATGTGATTGCCATAGCATAAATACACCTTGTAAACACAACCCAAGGGGTTGGAGAGCAGTTTAGTGGAATAAGAAACCAATTAGACACATTTTAATGCATTTTTCTATGTAATCTGACTGTAATATTGCTGCTCCATTGCATGGTATAGACTAGTACGGATTGGTACAGTCCGAAGATTAGTTTTTTCTTTTATAGAGGGATGAGCTAACTTTCATTTGCATTTGGTTTGGTGCCTTTTCATTAAAATTGCTTGGAAAATTTGCAGGCTCTCTTACCTTTACAATATTTTTGGTATGATCAAAATCCATCAATATTTGCATGAGATATCAACATTTTTGTGAAGACAGCCACAAACCCCACCTAGGGTTCTAAAACACACACAAAATACATTTTCTCGAGTTTCTACCTTGAGGAAGCAATGCAAATTTTTAATTAATTCTGATTTGACATGTTTCAACTCCTTTCAAGGTTTGGGATTTGGTATTTGCATATGTGAGGGAGTATTGGATGATAGTTGATGTCTTTGAGCCTTGTTTGCAATGAGAACCCTAGTGGTTTAGAGGGTTTGGTGAAAAGGGTATTGAAGAGAGTTGCTTAAGGGGAAGGAAACATGTTGTGGTGACCATATGTGGTGTGTTGAAGGTGTTAGAACATGAGTTGAGAACTGTTGAATTCCATAACCTAGTTGTAACATTCATATTTGTCCAATTAGGCCTAGTAAAAAAGGAGGACAATCAATTTTTGAGGCCTTTTGTACAAATAAACTCTACCTAGATTTTGGATATGTTTGAGAATGTCCAAATGGGTATCTAAAACAAGTATCATTTCCTATAGATCAGTTCTGGTTGAAGAGTTATGTCCAAAAAACCATTTTTGAAAGGTTACTAACAAAATGAGGGTTTGTGAAGGAAAACCCACCAATTGAGGACTAAGAATTGAAAGAGTGGTTGTTTTGTGAGTGTTAGGAGATTGTTTACCCCTAATCTACATTAGTACCCATGGGTACCCCATGGCAAGGGGAAAGGCCCAAGGGTTGTCACTTTGCCATATGGCAGGCGACGCTACCCTTGGGTATCGTCCCTTATTTTTTTTTAAAAAATAATATAATTTATTTAATGAAATAAAACTTGTGACGCCCTTCGGGGATTTTTAACAATTTTTTCAATTTTTTATTTTAAAAATAAAATCCTGAGGTAAAATAATAATATTTTTATAAAAATTTCTGCCTCCATCTTTGGGAATGGTATAGTCGCTTCTAATAAAAAAAAAGAATACCCTCAAAAAACTCCAAACCGCAGTTTTATGATTTGAAACCGCATAATCTTAAGGTTTTGGGTGCTTTTTGAGTCAATAAACATCCATTTGCTCAAAATGCTTCAAATTGTAGTTATCCTCGGATCGAAAATAAAGCAACCACTTCAAACAACCGTAGATTTAGCGTCAGAGTCAAAATGGGGTGAAACAAATTTGACTTTCTCAAAATCTCTGAATCCAATGGTGAGGTTCTTTTCATGCCAAAATGTACCAAAATTCACCCACCTCCAAAATTTGCAAAAAAAACAAAGGAGATTTAGATTTGAAGCTTGCAACCTTTGTTGAAGAAAATAAACCTCATAAATCGAGAAGGGGTTCACTGAATCCACGCTTTCATACCATGTTAGAATTGTGAAACAAACACAAAACCATGAGCCACTGAATCAAACAACAAACAAATACACCTTGCATGCAAGGGATTTGCAAATAGACAATGTCTTGGTCATCATGGAAAAATAGGCCCTTAAGTGGCAAAAAATAAAAAAATCGAGTTGACGGCGTAAAATATGGAATAAGTTAATCATTATTTTCAAAATATGTAGGGAATGGGAATCTGTATGAATTGAATGTAGTTTCTAAACTACTATGTTTATTAAAAAATAAATCTATTTGGTGAAAATTTTGAAATTCAATGTAGTGAGTACTTAAATTGAAGCAAGAGAAATGGAGTGTTAATATCTAACTTCCTCTTCACAATAAAATGTAATATTTTTTATAATATTTTTATATAAGTAGAAAGGACTTCATGTACGATGTGATGCATATTTTGTAATTTTTCAAGTAATTATTAGTATAATTTTTATTACAAATTCTAAAAAATATAAAAACACAACATGTTTGACCACCTTAACTTGGTAAAACTTCATAAAATTCAATTTTTTAATCCTATAGTATGTGAAGCATAGAATGTGACGCATGTTTGATTCAAAAATGTGACCGTTTAGAAAGCTATGTGTTTTCAATCAGCCTATCAATTAGGACTTTAGTCATAATTCAAATAGAAAATGAATAATAATTATTTATTAAATTCAAAGTAAAGCATAATTTATATTGGTGGAAATTTGAGAATCTCTTTTAAAAATCATTTTCGTTTCATCAATTTTGGGTAAAAAAAAGTCGTTAGCCACATGGGCCATCATATCTGTTACATATTGCCACTTTTTGGCCCATAATGATCCTGCACATACCCAAACAATATATGCATATTCCTTAACAAGAAAAAGCTACAAAAGTAAGAGACTCTCAAGAAGATATGAAAGATCAAGATAATTACAATGAGGGTTGAATGCTTATAAGAGAAAAAACCTAAATGAGAAAGGGATTAGATCATGACAAGTGTTAAGATAATATGAGATGAGACATAATGATCTAATATTAGCTCAACTAATAAATCATAAAAGCACTCCTAAGTTTAGCTTAAGTGCATGAGAATAAATTAGACTAATAATTAATTAAAGATTAATTAGTTATTAGCTAACGCATGATAACTCTATCATATACAACCTCTGGATTCATTTCCAGAAGAAGCCTTCGACACACGAGAATGGAACCTAGGAAGGCCACCTCTAGTTAAACTAGTCCCTCTTTTGAGGAATTGGATTTAGGGTTGTCTACTGGATTTTCTACTCCCTTTGGGGGAGCTTCCACTCATATTCCTATCCCATGCTTCTCCTTCCACTTCTTCTATGGAGAAAGACATTTCTCTTGAAGTCCCTACGAAGCAACTCCTTTCCCTAGAAAAGAGGCTTGAGTAGTTTGAGTAGTATTTGGAAAAGATAGAAGTCTCACCCAAGTAGCTACCATTACATCAATAGATTAAGAACCATGTTGGAAAAGGATCAAAGAGATATAGAACTTCTTTGAGGTATTGGAGACATTGTGGATACCCACATCCAAGCCTATAACTCTAACTTGGGTTTTATCTAATATGTTGGCTCTGAGACCACTATGAAATAGTTGGAAGTCTCGATGCTTGAAGTGTCAATGTATATGGATGAGATGGGTCATTTTGTCAACACTGCCTCTATGCCTAATTAGACCCACACTATCAAAGTTACAAACAAGATGCCTTTGGGCTTCAGGTCTTCTACCCCTAAAGTTTCCTCTTCTAGTCCTGGTATTGAAGGCTCTGCCAGTATGGGGGCTAGTGACTCAGGTGGTGGCTCCTCTGGTCCTATTTCATCTACTGATTTTATCTTGAATGATTTGTTTCAAAATATGGGACGAATGCAAAACCAACTAGTGAACCTAGCCAACTCTTCTTCATCTCAACCCATGTTCTATCCTTTCTTTCACCATATATTTCTTTTTCTATCACCATCTTAAACATTCCTATCCCTCTGGTGATGGAGATTCCTAAGTTTGAGAAGTATAGTGGTCATGGAGACCCTCAGATGCATGTGCTAGATTTCAATGCCATGTGCACTGACTTCTTCCACAATGATGCTCTAATAGTGAAGCTTTTTTCATGCTCTCTTAAAGATGTTGCCCTTGATTGGTATTGTTCTTTGCTGGATAACTTTTTTTTCTCATTTGATAGTTGATGAATTTGTTCCTTAGATAATTCCACACTAATATTAGGCTAAACATGGCATTCATTGATCTCATCCAATGTAAGAAAGGAGAGCATGAAAAGGTTACTAATTTTTTTTCTCATTATCGAGCTTTTTCCTATCAAATTTCTTACCCCTTTCTCAATTCTGATATCCAAAAGGTTCTCATTGAGAACTTGCAGCGATTTTTGTGAGAATTTTTTTTCCTAATGAAGTGCCCTTCCTTCACACATTTGTTTGCATCATTACATGATTATCAATAGATGGTTTCTCAATTTTGGGATTCATCCTTGCACTCCCATCTAGATAACTGGTCAATAGTGTTGATTTTCAGTGATTCAAGAAAGAGCAAGGCCATCAGAAACATGGTCTCTATTCCCAAAGGAAAAAGTATAAGATGTGATAGAACTTTTACAAAGTTATTTGAATCCTATACCACTATCTTGCAAAAGCTATTAAAGGATAAAATTTTAAAATTACTAGAGATCTGACCTCTCTCTGAGCCATATCCACAATGTTATGATGCATAATATTTTTTTCAATTCCATCAAGTACATGGACATGATATTGAGTGGTATGTATGCCTGCATCATGAGATCTAGGATCACATCGATGATGAGAGTATCTGTCTCAATGGAAGGAAACAAAAATCTAACAAATCTATAGCTAGCCTATTTGCCAACTATAGATTTACATAAATCTATTCCCTTCACACTCTACTAACTTGGTTACACAGTCTTTTACATCTTTAGATCTTGTCCCATTTGAGTATGTGAACATGGTCTCATTCACTCATATGAATCCTATAGAAAATGTGATTGTTGTTCTTGATATAGCCTTCATCTCACATGATCTACCTTTGAAAAAAGGGCCTTCTTCGCTTTATGTTCTTGCTAGGATCAATGGTAACATTGTCACTGGTGATATAGTTGACCCCTTGAGATGAGTGAATGTAATTATGGAAGAGGCCTTGCTCATTAACAATATTCATAGGGAGAATTATGATGAGTCATAGGTCACTCTTTTCACTTATGAGAAATTTTTAATTTCCCTTATGGGTGTTATCTCTTTGTCGGTCCTAGTAGGGCCTAAGGCTATAGATGTCTCATTTTTAGTGATTTCAATGTATGAACTATTTAGGGCTAGGCTAGGCATTCCATGGCTAGCCTCCATGGATGTAATCACCTTTGTTGTCCACAAATGCTTAAAATTCTCCCACAAGGGTATAGTGCATGTCATTCATGATATTGGGTATAAACCATTGGTATCATGTTGGGCCTATTCCTTGGATCACTTTTTTCCTACCCTTGTTAGACCCCTCCCTCCTAGGGGAGATATTTTGTATTGAGATTATGTCAAGTATAAGACTAGGGGATCGATATTGAAAGCTAGTTTTTTTGTGTTTCCTTATGTTGTCTCTATGAAGGCTTCTATGCATGCTCAACAATAAGCTACCTCTTCTACCCTGTCAAAAGGGAAGGAGAAGCTTTCTCTCACTTTGGAGCCTTCTCCTTCTTCATCTTCTATACCATCTAATTCAAAATACCAACCTTTGGTGGAATCCTTAGTTCCTTCTTTTGTGCCTTGCATAGGAAATGGAAAGGCGCCTATGTGGTGGAAGTCAAAGCATCAGGCCTTCCCATTTCCTATTTTACCCATCATTCCTCGACCCACCCTATATGGCAAGGAGAAGCATTTCTATGGGGTGGTTCTGATGTCTTGGCCTTTGTGGCCTCTGACTATTCCTCGTCCCACCCTCATGTGGTGAATGGGAAGAAGCCCACTGACGAGGTGCTTATCTCAATTTCTCCTTCTTTCATCATTTCTTCTCTTGTGCCTCCACTCCTTACTCCTTAGGAAACCACCCTTCCACCAGCAATAGTGGTGAAGGATGCTTCTATAGTAGAGAAATAGCCTCTAGGATCTTCTCATGTTGCATCCTCTAATTCTCTTAGTTGACATAATTGACTTGTGCATGAGCATAAGTGTTGGTGAAAGTCTATAGCCAAGGAGAACACTACCTCATAGAAGATCAAGGAGGATCTTGTTGTCTCTATTCTTCTTTCTTCTATTGCTCCACCTACTTCTATCTCCTCTAGTTCAGTTCCCATCACTTTTGTTCTGTTTCTAGCTCCTTTGGCAGGTCCTGATGGCCCTCACCCCAAAAGGGTGTAGGTATTCATCACTCATCCATGGAGCCTACTCTTCTCATGTCCCTTCCGTACATTCCTTCTTTTTTGCAACCAATCGACATGCCTCATACAAAGGTGGTGTCTTCTGCGGCTCCTTCTTGTTCCTCCCCTACTTATGCTTCCTCTGTGGGGACTCAACATCCTCTATTAAAGCATAATTTGGAGTATGACCTCACCTTGAGTGATGGTTGAAAGAGAGGTTCATCTTCTTTGGAGTCTAGTTAGTTTTTGGTTTGCATCATCCTTATGATGGAGGCAGCCCCGACTTCCCTGGATTTGGTCACTGCCACTCTTCTCAAGGTCAGTAGTGACTCTCAGGTGCCTCGTCCTTCTCTGGCTAAGTTGAAACATGACACTCTTGAGAAGTGCATGTTCAACTCAATGGAAGATATCTAGACTCTATCTTCTATTTTTTCCAAATCAATAACCTTTGTCTCACAAGAACTTGAGGGGCCTTCTTCCTTGGATCTTGTTGTAGGAGAGTCAAAGGGTACTTCCCTTTATATCCCTCCTTTGCAGGCTCATCCTCCTTCCCCCTACAATGATCTAGATTGGGAGCAGGATGATCTATTATTTGATGAGGACTAGGGTGGTGCCTACTTCTAGATCTGTAGATTATTTTCTTTCTTTCTTTATTTGTGTTCCCTAGTACTTGTCTTTTAATGTTTTTTCCCTCACCAAGATGACCCTTGCTACCCTTGTAGGTGCTTGGATATAGGAGATAAAATATGTCATAAACTTCTTGTATTTGTCTCATCATTCTTTTTTATTTCGTAATCTTTCTTTTCGATATTGAGGATGATGCAAATCATTGGGGGAGTTTAGGCCTTCTTCCATGACCCAATTTTTTTATTTTTTTTCTTCATGTGCTCTTCTTCAAATTCTAAGAAATTTGGGCATTGATGTCTGTTGACATCTAAATTTGACCACTTACATTTGGTCAAATTTATCCTTTTTCATCCAAATATCCTCTTATCTACATTAATTAAGTAATATTACTATTATTTAATTAATATCCCTAAAGTCCTTTGAATCCCTAAGGTATTTAGTTAAATAATTAAATACCTTACCCTTTATTCCTCTTTTCCTCAAAGAATTAAATAAATAATGCATTTATTTAATTCCTTACATGTCATATCCTCCATCAATTTTTTTGAATCCTAACCCACCTCAGAATCCCATCATTAGGGATGTGCACATTCTTAATCCATGATTAGGATGTGTCACATCCTCTAGCTTTTGCAAGTTGGCTCTTAATCCTCATTAGCCACCTAACTTTCTTCTAATCATTGATTAGCTAGTTTAATCAACCCTTTAGTCAAATCTCCCCATCTCCCAAGGAATTTTTAATTCCATTTTTCCTTCCCAAGGTCCTCTCATGGAATTTTTAATTCCATTTACAATCCCCATGTCCTTCCCAATGTAATTTTAAATTCTATTTTATTCATCCAAGATTTATAAGGAATTTTTAATTCCTTTTATCATCCCCATGCACATTAAAAAATAATTTTTAATTCCTTTAGTCAACTCTTTGATCTGAGTCATTGATCTCTTGTCGTCTTTTAATATCCATTGTTCATTTCATCCCCCTTGGATACATGACTAACACTTAGCCATATTTGCAACCCTAACCATTCTAACCACATTCTCAAGCAAGAACCCTAGTCATTCTAGCCAAATTTTCTCAAGCATTTTTCATCATCTCTCAAGCATCCATCTTGCATCTATAGCCATTTTCATCCATCCTTGCATCCAAATCAAGCAAAGACAAGTCGTTGTGTTGCCAAAATCGTTCCAGGAGCACACAAATCAACCATCAACGAGGGAAAACAACTTCATCAAGCTCAAACAAGGTAATATCTTGGTATTTCATTTGCAAGTTTGAGTTTCAATATCAAGCCCAATCTTGAGGTGTTGTTTTATGTTTTCTTCCTTTGCATTTCATTTTTTTTGCATTATTTTAGGTTAGGAAACACGTTGCACACATTTCTAGCACACCCAGAGGGACCCACAAATGGGTCTGTTCTTTCACGTTCTCTATTGTTTCAGGGTTTGCATGTTCAAGTTTACACGCAAGGGGAATCTGCCTTGAACAGGCGAATTTGCACCTCATAGGGATGAATCTACTACCATAATAGGAAAATTTGTAGCAATAGGGGTGAACCTTCATCAAAAGGGGCAAACCTGCTTAGAACAGGGATGAATTTGCATTTGTCAAATTCGCCCATCTATTAAGTTTGGTCAAATTTGCACTTAGTTTTAGGGATAGGTGAATTTTCTCCTAAAACAAGCAAATTTTCTTTAAAAAAAAGCAAAATTTCTCCCAAAATAGGGGAATTTGCTCCCAGGAAAATTTGCGCATCTACACAAAACAGGCGAATTTGCTACTAGTTTGGGAAAATTTGCTACTAGTTTGGGTGAATTTTCTCTTAAGAACATGCAAAGTTGCTCTTGATGGGGGGGGAATTTGCTCAATCAAATAGATGAAATTGCCTCTTATACAGGTGAATTTGAGGTAAATTTGAAACCTGAATCTCCTATTTCTAGCTTCATTTTGATTCCATTTTCAGGTACTAATCCGCTAACCTATATATTTGTAAGTGTGTCTTTTCACTAACCATTTGTGTTGCATGTCCCCGTTTATCCAAGACTGGTGTTGGAAACTACTAATGCATTGGATGCAGGACAATTAGTCAAAGATCTTTAGGTAGTCTGTCTATCATTTTTTAATACTAATCTAGGCACACATAGCTTTAATTAGAGGGTTAATTAACCTTTATTGCCATGCTTGTGAATGGGATATTGACACATCTAATCCCCTTGTGCCATCTGGTGATCTTGGGTGACTAGAAATCACAGTTCACTTTAGTCCAGTCGAGTCTACCTAGGAGGTGCTAGTGCGTCTAAGCTCTCCCCTTGTGCTACGTGTGAGCCTGGGGACTAGCCGAAAACATCTAGTATCTTCTTCCCTTAGTAGGACCTTCCTGAGATTTCATCTCCTAGGTGACAATCCCAACCACGTGTTATTGGTGGGGTATATAAAGGGGGGAGAGAAAAATTTGTACCTCAATCTAGTCGTGTCGTGTTTGGTGAAGTGTCGAAGCTAGGTGATACTTAGATAAGACGTGAAGAGTTGGTCTGAGTTTCCAGTACCTCGCTGGGGCTCCCGACTCATGCTTGTGATAGGTTGGTGTTCATGGTTGTGCCCCATGTACCATGCGTATATCAGGGACTCACTAGATAGCCTTGTTCAACCTAGATAAAGGCCCATGTTTTCAAACCCTTATCAAGTTAATTTTAGGTTTGTGCTACTTGGCGTGTCTTTTTGTGAGATACCAGTGCTTTTCTTTCTAGATTGAGCTAGCCTAGCCTTTTTTATGTTGTTTGTCGTGCTTGTTTTCCTTTTC
>VDFB02045860.1:0-62012 GCA_007258455.2 Sequoia sempervirens
GTGTGTAGATAATTGCTAAAGAGATGAAGTGAGTGTGAAATGAATGCCTTTGAAGATCATAATGGGAGTGAAAGGAGCCATTTTCAAGTTGGCTGATCACATAGAGGCATTATAATTCATCCCCAATGAGTGTAACATCCCTGCGAACTCCAAAGGAAGGAATCTATCAGGGATGACAACATGCCACATAGACATCTATGCACTACACTCACATCCCTAATGAAAATTCCCCCACCAACACACAAAACACATGCCAAGTGGATGGGATGCAAGTGGGTGATGTGGAATTTCACCTTCAGGTTTGATTTTCTAAGGTGAGGGTATGCAAAAGGGGAATTTACATAAGGGGTGCAAATTTTCTCCTATACACTATCATAGATCTTGCATTTTTTTTCTAACTTTTAGATAGAAATGCATGTTGATGTATGGGCATGTACCAAATTCCACCATGCAGATTGTTCTCTTGCTAAAATTTCCATGCAGGGTTGGGTATTCTTCAAGTTGGAAGAATTTTGGGGAAGCGTAAGCTTCGTGGTTGGGCAGTAAAGCACTTCAACCATGTTCTCAACCAATAGTGGAGGCGAGCGTCAAGAGGAAAACCTTGTTTGTTTACAAGATTATTACGGTCTATGATGTAACATTGATGTAAAATTATTACATTGTATTTACTATGTGGCCTATGAGCCAAGTCAAACTTGGATATTGTAATTTGACATTCGATTTGAACATATAAATATTTGACTTATTTAATTAGACATGTGTTGCTATGATTGACTATAGCTACTTAGTTATGTCTTTTTAAATTGAATATTCATAATGTCATTTTCAATATATAAATTAAGTAATAATTTAGAATGGGTTATTACAAGTCAATTTATCCTCCCACGAGCTGCATCTCATCTACCCCCAAAATTTGAAATAGAGCCTTTATGCCAAGATCAACATCATAGACAACATGCTCTTCATGAATGGGTACTCTCAAGATCCTCCAAACGTCCTCAAGCGTAATGGGCACCTCTCCTTTAGGTAAGTGAAAAGATGCAGTCTTTGAATTCCAATGCTCCACCAAAGTGGTCATGAGATAGGTAAGCTAGGATATCAGGCATGTATGCCACATAGTACAAACCAATCGCTCTTAGGAAGAGAATGTAAATCTCTTTGAAGGTCATAATCCATTCCAGAACCCGAGGCCTCTACTCTTGGGAAATAATATGACCTAGGGTATCCTACATGCATAATGCACACAATGTCAATTTTTTAAAGAATTGAAAATCCTAAATCAAACTCGCTAAAAAAATAAAAGCGAGCTTGTTTTGCAAAAGTGTCTTACTATAAAAAAAAAGTATCGCTATTATGCAATCACATCATTGTCTTATAAAAGTGGGCCTTTGTTAAAAATGACAAAACAACCTTTATATCATGAAAATAATCACCCATGATGTAAAGGTGTCACCTTTATTCCAAACACACACACAAATGCAAAGCTATGATGCACATTGCAAAGGTGTCACAATAGCTTCCAAAAGTGCGCTATCAAGTTGCATAAGCATCACACCAAACTATGACGTATTTTTTTGACCTAATTTTAGCCTACCTTTAACTACCTCAAAGTACGTACAAAGAAAGTTTATCAAGGTTCATAGTGGGCCACTTGAGCTAGCTAGCCATTGTAACTCATGAACTTTGTTTGTGCAGTGTATGAATCAAACTATGTGCACCATTGTGTTAGGTTCTCTATAGGACCTAAACTCACAAATATCTCAAGATCGCTAGAACTCTCAAATCTAAGTGTGTGAATGAGGCTGAAACTCTTCCAAATGAGCATATATACCTAGCATAACCTAGGGTTTTTTCCCTACAACTTAAATTTTCTTGCCTCATATCCAGCCTTGGTCACTTCATCAAGTTCCTAGGACTTATTTTTCATCCTTAGATCAACAAAATTACTCCCATCATCATGTCACATTTTTGACCTAAAAATCAATTTTTTCGATCAATCTTTCAAGAGGGAAACACATCAGCATGTTGGCAATAAGTGTTGTTATTGATGCCAAATATGGGTGTTAGAGTTTGTTAATTTTTGTATCAAAATCTCATCATTTTCCTTCCTTTCCTTTTCATGAATTCATTGTCATCCTTTTCTCAAAAAGTTTAGAAAAACATCAAGTTGATGGATTCCCAAATCAATGACCATTTATAGCACTTCAAGGATGAAACTTCTCTCACCATAGTCTACTGAGGTTTCTTCAAAACTCTCTAGAAATAGATGCAAAGAAGGGAGTGGATATCATATGATTTAGTCCAAAAACATATAAAATATATCATCTTCCTAGTAGACAAAGATTATACAATGATGTAAGGAAATTGAACCCAAGGTTTCATGGGTACCACAACTTCTATAAAAACTTAGTGATGAAAAAATTGAATCTTATGTAGTAACACAAATAAATTTTCCAAAGGACCCATTAATGTGGAAAACATCACCACATGAATTTATTTATGGACAATTTAAGAAAAATAAATTAGAGGAACATTTAGAGAAATAATTAAAGAAACTACATGCTAAGTAAGGAACTTCCACAGCTAGAAGATTCGGGAGGTTAAATGTGGGTTTCATGGTGTATGAAATAAAAGACTCTAAAGAGGAGGAAAAATGAAAAATAGGTAAAACAAAAATAATATTATACAAAACCTCACCACAGGATGAGCCATTCATAGAGGGGGCATTAGAAGAACTACTATAAATGAGTTTAAAGAAAAGAAAAGAAAATCTATTTAGGTTTCTCATATAGAATCAGAAGAGGAAGAAATTAAAAAATAAGAAGAAATGGAAAAAGAGAAAAAACAATATTAAAGAAAGAAAAAAGTAGTGATGCATGTCTATCTATTAACTAGTTGTCTAAATAGGAAAGGCATGCTCTATACAATAGAAAAATGTATATACACGAGTGGGCCAAGAAAATAAGGCTACCATTGAAGAATCCATCATTAGATACATGATGACCTCTAAATCCTTGGACAATGTAATAGAGAAATTTATAGAGGAACTAGTAGCATCCCTTAAATAGAAAGTAGAAAAATAAATACATGCTTAAGAAGAGCTAAGGAGGAAAGTAATAAAAGAAATTATCACAACCCTACCTATAGCACAAATACAAAGGGTAGCACAAACTAATATTAGAAATCCAACAAGAAAAACAAAAAAAATAGTAGGAGACTATTGAGGTGACTAAATAGGTGTATACATCAATACTAGATGAGGAAAAATAATCTTAGCAAGTAAAATCTAGCACCTCTTCAAAATAGTAAGGATTACAACAAGAAGTTTCAATACATATACCATCACCAAATAGGGCCTCCAAATCCTCTACATCAACCTCCCCTTGCACCATATCAAATATTTCTTGGCACAACAAAAAAAATTCCAACCAATTACAACACATCTAGTACTCCAATTACCACTAGTTTAAACACAAGTAGATTTATCAAGGATCTCAAACCTCCAAAATTTTCAACTTGAGGAAATCTTCCATCACACTACAAGAGAAGATATTCTAAGGAAACATGTGGAAAACATAGAAAAAATAGAAAATGCAATAAGTAGTATTCAATGTAATATTCCTCAAGTGAAAATAGATACAAAACAATCAATAGAAATAGTTGAAGCAACAAGTAGATGGAGTAATAATAGAAATGTACAATCAATATTCAACACTCTGTGCCACAATCCTAGTAGAATTTTTAAAGATAAGAATGGTTAAGGAAAGAAATAAATGTTTGGTAGCTCATACACATATGGACTCCCACATCAACACATTATAGAACATAACCAACAACATAATACCTTTTATCAATTCTATCTATAATGGCCCACAATAAGTCCTTAAAGACTAAATGGATCAAATAGAGATAAATATTAAAAGTGGCCACCACTTATGATGCAACACAAGATATGGATAGAACAACAAGATAACTATTATAAATATTGAATAATCAACTGCAGTAAATGTAGGATTATAGAGATTCAATAAAAGCACAAATCAAATAGTTGTGAGAAGTGGCCAACCTTATAATTTCCCCATGATGTGAAGAATGTTGACCATTAAATCTTGAAATCCTAACTACTATGTCAAAGATAGAAAATATCCTAACATAGGTTAATAACCAAATATAGGTGTTGCAATAAGATAAGAACCAATGTGACACCATATTCCTACAACTTAAAGAAATCTACCAAAATATCCTTCTTGTAAATTGAGTATTTTTCATGTCTTGAGGGAAAGACATACTTTTAAGGGTGGTGATGTTTGTAGAGGAAATAGTAGATGTATAGTAGCAATCATAATCTATCACATTTGGTCACAAAATAAATGTATAGCATAGGGGCAACTAGGCCAAGTAGGAAAATACATATAATTAGAGTTAGTAAAGAATGGAGAAATATACTTACAATTTTTGCATATGAAGATCAATTGGAAGATGCATTCACAAAGGCATTAGAAAAGGACATTATTGAGCACCTAAGATATAATTTAGGTGTTGTAGATGTTAAATCTATTACTAGTATAAATTAAGGGGGGATGTCAGAATAAATAAATGATTTCTACCACCACCGTCATTAAATAATAGGGAGAAAGTAAATTGTATTTTTGTTAGTGAGTTTTTATCTTTTGTCTTTTTTAGCTATGTTTCTAAATATGTTATTATCATAAATATAAAGAAGTGTATATCTCTCAAGTCCCTGATGATGCTATAGCATTGTGTGTTTTCTTGTATGCACCAAAAAATTCTATAATATAACAATGGAGAATGTGAGGTTGTTGGAAACATGTCATTGATGATGCTTGGAAACATGAGCATGGAAGATACATAACGATGTGTTGCAGTTTTTTCATTGGTGTCAACATTGTAACTCATATGAAGATTTTGGTTGAAGACCATTTTGATCATTTGTAATGGGTTTTGGAGTTAATAATAAATATTTTTTTGCATAATGGTTGGTTTGAACAAAATAGTTATAATGGGAAATTGATTAAGTGTCAATTCTACGAATAAAGTGTTATTATGTGTTAGTTTTTGTGTCCTCACCACTCCGCAAATGAAGATGTCATTTTGTGATTCTAACATAATTTTTTTGGATGTTATATGTATCTAATTTCAAGATTTCATCATGTTTGGACAATCGGATTGAAAGTTATGAGTAATAGAGTTCAACCTAGAAAATTACAATTTTTTTCTGTATAGTATAGTTGAGTGGGAGATTTTGCATGTCTTCATGGATGAGTATTTGGCATTGTGATTTTGAAGATAATTTTCCATATGGTAATAGAGCATGGATTCTAGATGGTATCAAGTTTTGAGGTGCACATGTTGAGACATGAATATATAGTTGAAGGTAATTATTTTAGCTCTTATGTGGAGCTGACCCAATATAGTTGAAGGTATGCAAAGGTTAATTAAGTATTGCTATCTTATGTGGGATCAATTATAGTTCTATAATGTCCTATCTTAAGATGTTTTGAGATTTTAACTATGGTGTGTTATGTGGATGGAATTTTTTGAGCCAACAAGTTGTATTTTGGGTGTTACATCTAATTAGGCTGATCTAATTGATGTTATACTTGATGCAAATATATATGTTAGATTGGTTTCAATGTTTTGAGATGGATTGCATGTGATAAGAATGTTCCACATGTATATGATGTGAATTTAATCAGATTCGTGTGAAGATAAGTTGTGAATGTTGAATTGAAGATTAGAGTTGTGTGAATGAAGAGTATGGCAAAGTGTTGAGTCAAAATTAGATAGTCTTTTTTGTGCTTCAGTGGAACTATAATTCATGCATATGTAAGATGCAATTATAAAAGTTCAAAAATAGGTTGAGAGCCACCATCTCTCTTCTATCTTTTTCTCTAAGTATAGTGATTCCATTTGGATAGTGAGTCCACTTGTAGTGAGAACTTCTATAAATATACTAATATATTCTGAGCTAACCCTCACCATGGTTTTTCCCATTTTGGGTTTTCCACATAAAAATCCTAGTTTTCATGTGTTATGTGATGTTGTGAATGTTTTATGCTTTCTTTCCTTACTATAGTTGAATATGAATTAGTGATTGGATGTTTAATGTTTGAATGGTTTAAGAGAATACTGATTCACCCCCCATCTTAGTATTTTGGATGTTCAATAGAATAACATGTAGAAAATAGAGTGGAAACTATTAAATTCATAGATAAAGAGATGGATTTACGCAACTATAATTAAAATCAAGATTTTGTTTCCTAGAAATATTCCACTATGTGATGAGCTATTAAAAATGCTAAATAAGATGATTCAAAAAATCACCAAGTATCCCACAACTAGATATGTTTCCTTTGTAGAAACCATAATTTCCACCAGCACATCACCTAAAAGGGGTTAATTTTAATTCAATAGGCTATCACACTATTTATTTTCATAATCCACTATCAAAGTTTATTAACACAATCCAAAAATATCGGCATCATTATCATGGATTGCGAAAATTGCATGATATTAACAACCACAAATCTCACACTAAATTTATTATCGAACTATTTATTTATCTAATTTTTAAATTTATTTGCATTTTATGGTTTGCATTAGAAAGAGGGTGCAATATTCTTTGTTTTTGGGAAATTTCCAAAAGCCAAGGAAAGAGAGAAATATCTAAGGGAAGAGTGAAGGAATTTGAAGCTCCACCCTTTCCAATGAGGGAAGTGTATGGGGAAGACTAGATATGTGAGTGCATGTGTTCAATTCTTCACTCGAGCCAAAAAGTCATTGGTGGAAAAGATTTTTTCTTAAGAATAAATAATTTCTCCCACCACCATGATTGAATAATAGGGAGTACATACTAAATATTTGCTAGTTACTTTTTATCTCTTTATTGCCACATTCAAACAAACAAACAAAGAAATTTTGAAAAATTCTAAAGAGGTTGTAGAATAATCCATAGTTAAAAAAAAGAAAACAATCCACAACCCAATAAATAAGTTAAAAGGATACAAAAAAAAGATGCACAAGAGTAATTTTTTTAGTGAAGAAAGTGGAATGGTGGAAGGAAGGAGATCAAAGGACTCTATTCAATGTGTAGTATCTTTTGAAAACACTACATGATTTCTCTTGGCACTCTAAAAACCCTAGTGGCAGTGGCTTTTGGCTCAAACTATGGAGATGGCATAGGTGATGATAATGGTGATGGACTTGTAGGTGTTGTCAATTTAGAACCTATTTTGGCATGTCATGTTGTTGCGATTGGAGGAATTTATCTAATTACAAATGATTTTCTCTTTTTCATGGATTTTGGAGGCCCATTTGGCCATAAGGCATTGACCCTAGGTGGTGTTGGTGTCAGAAAAAATATTTTTAGAGCTTGGGAGGATGATGATGTTGAAGGGTTGGGTATTGTTGGTGATGTTTATACTAATGGTGATGGATCTTAAGGAGAAGATTTCTTGGATTTTGAGGAGTTAGATGACTACTCAGATTCTTGGTGTATGGAGGAGGAGGAATCTCTTTTTGAAATTATTTTGGAGGCTCATTTGAAAGATAAGAAAAGGGAGGTGTTTGGTTCTTCTATGGGGAGATCTACCCAATTGAATCTTGAGGAGGATATCCCACTTCTAATCTTTTGGTTGGAAGGCCAACACTCTACCCATAATTCTAGGTTTGGTGTTGAGGGTTTTGATAGTCTAGGCTAGGATGGGTCTACCTTGTGTATATCTCTCAAGAGGGGATTTCTATTGCCCCCTCCTTTTTCTCCTCCTTTGTCTTTGGCTGATTCACAATGTCCCCAAACCCATGTGTAGGTTGGGCTTGTTGTAGGTTCTAAGTGTTTTTCGTAGGGGGTTCTCTTTTGGGGTCTCCCTTAGAGGTCCCCATTTATTTTGTTCTTATTTATGATGGGTTGTAGGAATTATTTACTTTGGATGATCCCCACTCTATGGTTCATATGCCTCATTATATGGACATTGATCTCTCTATTTTTTAGGGAGTTACTTCTTTGATATTTGTTTCTTAGGAGGCTTTTCAAAATGTTCTTAGTAATCATGAGACTCATATTTCTCATTTTTCTTCTCTAACCATTCTTTAAGTGTAGATAGAACAATGGTTGGTCTACAAGCTACCCTTATTGGGATATTTTTTGGCTTTAGACCAAATATTGTTATTATTCACTGGTGGGCTTCTGAGCTTTGGTAGCTCTTGGTCTTCATATGATGGCCTTGATGAATGGTGTTTTTTCCTTTAATTCCTTGGAGGACTACACTCATATTCATTATGGATTCCCTTGGTTTTTCGGTAAGGCTCTTCTTCACCTTCAAAGCTGGTCTAATGGATTTTATGTTACAAAACATAACTTGTAGCCTATTTGGTATGTTTCCCTAAGCTCCCTTTGTAATTTTGGGATGAAGTATCCTTCAAGATATTTTTAATTTTGTTAGTCATTTGATTACCTTAGATAAGGCCACTAAAAATTGATCCAACTTTCTCTTTGCAAGATTTTGTTTCTTGGTTAAGTTTGGTTCCTTGCTTCCAAAAAGTGTGAACCTTTGCTCCAAGCTTGTGTCTTGGGAGAAATAACTTCATTATAAAATTGCTCGGCTACATCAACCTATTGTTCAAGGCCATCCTCATCATGATAGAGAGTTGAATAATTCATTTAATACCCACAATGGTGAAACTCTTGTTTAGTTTGCTATGACACTGGCCTCCCATGACATTTTTGACAAAGATCCTACATTAGGGATAAAAAGGAAGATGAATGATGGCCTAGTACTCCTTCTACTAAGTTTCCTCCCACTGTTGTTTGTAAAGAGAAGTTTTTTGTTGAGATCTCCAGGTTGGATGTTGCTTCCTACCCAGCACCTACTTTGATGCCTTTGCTGAAGTTTGTATTAACACCTCCTTGTTCAAATTTTGTTGGTTTTGAGTCCTTCCAAAACCTCTTCTCAGTTCTAGGCTTTGGTCAAAATATTTTCTTGTCTTTTTATTCTCCTTGTTTCCTTGTATCACCTCTAGTGAGTTTTTTCTTTTTCTTTTATGGTTTTTTTGTAATGGGTAGGGGCCCTTCTTTCATTTACCTTAATCAAAATAAAAGGGGTTAAATGGTGAGAGTGTGGCAACATACATTATCCCTCTATATTTTTCATGCTTATTTAGGTCCTCCTTATTAAATTGAGCTTAATGTTTCCTTGATTTAGTGTTGTAATGTGTTGTACCACACTTTCAAACTAATCTAGGGTTTTCATTGATAAATTGGGATTCTTTATGCCTTATTTGTCCTTATTTTGCATCCACAAGCCTTAATTAATGCATATTTTTGAGGATAATCTTGACTTAAACCAACATCCAATCATAATTCATATATTTTTGGAAAGTATGGCCCAAATTTAGTGATTTGGGACTCATATGCCACCTTGGCCATATGGGTCCCACATAAGTTTTGGGGCCCTGATTTGGATTTCACGTGAATCCATGCATTTCTTGAAAAATGTGTCCCAAGCCTAGGGTATGTCTTGGGATCATGAGCCAAAAAGTGGCAATATTTGTAGGGTATGTGGTGACGACTTTTTTTCACCCAAAATTAATGAAGCGAAAGGGTTTTTAGAGGAGATTCTCAGCTTTCCAAAATATAAATTATGATTTAATTTGAATTTAATAAATAATTATTCATTTTCTATTAGAATTACGACTAAAGTCTGATCAATAGGCTGATTGAAAAACATCTATAACTTTCAAAGCGGTATCATATTTTTTTGAATCAAAACATGCATCACATTCTATGCTTCACATACTATAGGATTAAAAAAAAAATTAAATTTCATGAATTTTTGACCAAGTTAAGGTGGTCAGACAGTGAGTTTTATATTTTTAAAAGTTGTAATAAAAATTCATAATTAATTATTTACTTGGAAAAAATTACAAAAATATGCATCACATCCAGACATGAGTCCTCTACTTATATATACAATCTTACAAAAAATATTATCATTTTATTATGGTTAGGGTGAATCGGGCAGACACCTACTTCTTATTTTTTCCCTGAAATTTAAGTACTGCATTGAAATTTCAAATTTTCACCAAATAGATTTTATTTATTTTTAAAAACACCAAGTATTTTAGAAGTACATTCAATTTCTAAAAATTCTATTATTACATATTTTTGAAATAATATAGATAACTTATTCAAATATTCGTCAAGTTGCCTAACTGCGATTTTTAAATTTTTGCCACTTAAGGGCTGTTTTTTCGATGATCCTGCACATACCCCTAGCCAAATGGGACTCATACACCACTTTTGGTGTATGAGTCTCATGTGGATTAAACCTAAATTAAATCTAAATTCTTGGTGGGATCTTAATCTCCTAGATCTGATGTCATCTTGTAGTGTTGTAATTTTGAGAAATTAGGCATAAACAAGTATAAAAGGTTATTTCACTCATTTTCACCTAAGAATTTCATGAGAGCATTCAAGAGTTTATTATCAAGCATTTTGGAGCATTATTCAAGTATCAAGCATCATATCAAAATCATGATGTATCATGTTTGTTTTTGAGATAACATTTGTGGTGTGGGGTTTCATGATTCAAGCAAGTATTCAATTCAAGATCCACAAAATTCAAGCAAGAGTCAAGATCTACATCCATTGGATCCATTTCATACATGTTTGTAGCACTTTATTCCTAGGGTTTGGTGAGTTGCAACATTACATTTTTTTCATTCATCATTCCACCTTTACATTTGATTTTATTGTAAGGTTTGATTACTAAATTGGGGTTTGACCAAGGAAAATCCCTTTCTACTAACAAAACAACATTTTTCCCTCTCTCTAGTGTGTGATTTGCAAATACAGGTTGAAGAAACATTGAATAGCAAGATTGGAATGAAATTTTCAAGGTTGTAAAGTTATCCAAGTTGTCACCTTGTTTAGAAGGTCATTAAAATAATGTATTTATAGAGTAGAAATTAGTAATTCAGATTCTTAAATTAGGTTGAGAAGATAGAGCAGAGAATGAAGAGAAGATTCAAACCTTGATCCTTCAAAAATTCCAAGCAGGACTAATATGCTGCTTCTGGCATGTGAGTCATAGTATAGTGAATTTTCCAGCTTTTAGGTGGTTCTAGACTTACCTTTGTAAGATTTTTGTTCCTGCCCAGAAACCCTAATATGGGACTAAATCACCCAGCTTGGTGTATGAGTCCCAACATGCATTAAATTCATCTTTTTCAGCATTTTAGGTCTTCATTCATGCTGTTATAGGTTTCTACGTGCCCCTCTTTGCTTCTCTAGCTTTCTCTTATATTTTGCATTCATGTCTAGGTCATTTAGTGAAGTTTGGTGCATCATGAGGTTTTGTCATTATATCTTGCATGTTACTAGTCTTTCCAAGCCCTAGCTTGGTGGTGAACCCCTCTTTATTGATTAATCATACCCTAGGACACCTTATCACAGATCTCTCTATTTCTCATTCTATCCTTGGATTGTGATCTCTAAGGCTTCCTTGACTGAGACAAGAGGGTTAAGTAGGAACCCTATCTCCTCAAAGATAAGGAAACCTATTTTAGTTGTTTCATTTTAGTGTACCTGCATTTACAACATCTTAATTCTTATTTGGAGTGCATCATAATCCTAGATCTAGATTGCATTAACTTTGCATTAGGATTTGCATTATTTACTTGACATTCTATGGTTTCTAAATCTTGCATTAGTGAAAGTGCATATATGTTGCATTTTTTCATCTTACATCATTGAATTTCATCTTAAATCTACATTTTCTCTTAGCTTAGACATCATCCAAAATAGAAAGCATAAAATTCACAAAATTTGCTCAAAACAATGCAAAAACCCTAAACTAAGACTCATATGCCCCTTTGGGAAATTTAGTCCTAGTACATGAGATTTTACCTAATTTTTGGGTATTTTATGCTGACTGTTATTCACTATTCAGACCCTTGAAAAACCTTGATTGGACTCATACACACCTCTGGGTGATTTAGTCATGTTTTAGATTTTAAACTACATTTTCTAGTATTAAATTATTTGTTTCTCTATTTTTTTTCGCTACTATTAGCTATCTATTTCAATTTGTAGAGTTTCTATTACATACCTTTCATTACATCTAGTTTAATTTCATTTGAATCAAAATTAGAGTATAGCATTTATCTAGTGTTCATTGCACCTTGCATTTCCTTGATTGTACCTTGTATGAGCTTTTCTACTTGGTGTTGTATTGCTAATACTATAGTGAGATGAAGTTTGAAACTCAGTTCATCCCATGATAGCACAATCATCATGTATCTTGGGTTATCTAGCTCTTTCACTACTAGTGTTGAGACTAGTTCACTAGGTATGGACCATAACCTTAACACCTCTTTTCCTTCAAGTAGCATGACAAGTGTTGAGACATTGGTGCTAGTATTCCACAAGAAAACATAATCCAAATTCATGAAGACTTAGCAAACCTACAAAATCAAATAAGTACTAAAAGTATTTCAACTACCACTATCCCTACCATAGATAACATTCATCGCATGCTCAAAAGTGAAGACAGAATTAACCTTGTGTGTAACATAGTTCATATTTTTAGAAAACATCTTACGACAACCACTAGTTGTGCTTTACCTTTGAACAATATGCCAAGCCAAGGACTAATTCATATTCCTCCTCCCACAACACTTGCCTCTATCCCTCCCTATACCAACCCTCAAGTTACAAGAACAACACAACCTACTAGTAATGTGATTCCTTCCTTGGGTACTTCCACTAGCATCCCTAGTACCTTTGTGGCATCACACTTCATATCTCCTACCACTTTACCTCCTATAATAATTCCATTAACTTGTCCCTCGAACACATACACACCTCCATTTTATTCAACTCCATCTCAAAATGTTGACAATTGCCTCTCATAAATAAAATTTTGCAAGTTGTTTCATCCCTTCAAAAGCAAGTTTCCACTATAAACCAAAATCAAAATGGACAACCTACATACTATGTCAAAAGTAATCCCCTATCTTGGAGATATTGATAACTATGATACCACAAGGTATAGAGGTTCCTAGATTTGAGAAATATGGGTGGAAATCAGACCCTTCAAACCATGTTTCCACTTATACCACCTTATGTAGTGACTTTATTCTTGAGGATAAACTCTTGGCTAAGCTTTTCCCTAGATCCTTGAAGGATACCACCCTAGAATTGTTTTCCTTATTCTAAACAACACAATTCATTCATTATGTGAACTTGTTGAGTCATTTATAAACCATTTCCAAGTGCATATGACTCCTAAGATGACCTTGGCCGATTTGATGAGATGTAAGGAGAAAGATGATGAAAATATTACCAACTTTATTTCACACTACCAATCACTTTATTCACAAATCGATGTAAAGATTCTTGACCCTCACCTTCAAAGGATGTTCATTAGGAACTTGCAAACTAAGATACAAGATAAAATTACCATGATGAAGTTCCCATCCTTCGTGCACTTGTGTACTACCCTTCATGATTACCAAAATTTGGTTAGTAGTTGTGAAAAAAAACCCACCTCTAGCCAACCTAAAAAGTCTAAATCCACAAACCATAACAATTATCAACCTTTTAGAAATAAAGTAAGGGATTTCTTCAACTTAATCCCCCTCAAAAAATGACTCAACATGTCGATACCCAAGTGGATACTATAAGGAAAACAACTCCTTTTTCATATGGGGATTTGGCTACAAAATTCACCCCCTACCCAATATCCTCCATAACACAATGTCACAATTGCTAGAACAAAAAATGATTACCTTAGCTCTCATTAAAACTCTCAATCCTAATAAGACTCTACCTCCAAACTTTAGATTGAATGCTTATTGCCATTATCACTGAAAAAATGGACATGATAGAGAACATTGCAAACATCTTAAACATCTAGTGCAAGACCTCATTAATTTTGATCAACTTTCATTTGGTGGTGTTAATGATCAAGGAAATAGGTTTGTTTCCCCTCCTAATCAAAATCTACATATCTTTACCAGCCCCATATGCCAAATGATAATATTTCATTTGTCAAATCTAGTGAAACTATGAAAAATGATGTGATGAATGTTGAAATGAATGATGACAACATGGATACTAATAAAAAAAATCCTATAAAAAAAATTCCTATCAAATGGTTTGGTTGTCTTGGTCGAAACTCAACATCATCAGGGCTGAACTAGAAACCCTCTTGACATTGCTTTCTCCTCACAAGATACACAATTTAAACATGCACCTGATGGTCCTCTTTACATTGGCATCCGGGAATCAATGACAAGCGCACTAAGATATTAATTGATCTAGTCTATGCAGAGAATGTGATCACCGAGGAATTCCTACTTGTGCATGAACTCTATCAAGAAACATATGATAAACCAAAAGCATGGATAAAGAAACATAATATTTTTTCTTTCCCTCTGATGGGATCGATCACCTTACCTTTACAAATAGGACTGAAAACATTAAATGTATCATTCTCCATCATCTTGATGTTGGATAAATTTCATGTGAAGCTTGGTTACCCATGGCTATGCTCCATGGAAGTCATCTTGTCAGTTGTACATAAATGCTTAAAGTTTCCCTTTGACAATGAAATTTTCAATCTCCATCATAGTGGCTTTAACCCTTTGTATTCAGATGGAAAATTTTCATCATATTTCTTTTGGCCCGAGCCTATGGAACGTATTAGACCTCAAGAATACTTATTTTTCAAATCCTACCAAAGGTTTAAGGAAAAATGCATAGAAAAACTATCCCTTACAAACATGCCTCATCCCATGACTGAGCCTACTATCCTTGACAAAACCATGATTGAACCAAAATACATTCCAAACAACTAAGACCAACCTATGATAGACCCTTTTCTTATTTCCTACAAAATACCAACAGATAATGAAAACAATCCTATTACACCTAGTAAAATAAAACAAGTTTACAAAGCTAAAGATAAATTGGTTGAAAAATCTTCCATGTTTCATTTTGTTCCTCCCCTTAGGGAAGAAAATAAACCTATGATTGATAAACCTGCTAATACACAAACACAACTTGAAAATCGTACTAAAAGAAACATAAATGCTAGAGTGTAGGCATAGACAAAATTCTCTTGCTTGAAATTTAAATGAATAAAACAACAAAGAAAATCAAAATCCAAATTTTACCAAAGCAATACACGATGAGTCTCCACCTTTGTGGAAACAAAAAGATACTATACAGGAGCCAAATCCCTCTTGAGAAATTATTCAACCTCCTATTGTAATTAATTTGGATGATGATGATGAGGTTGCTAAAATCAACAAGGAGGTGCATAGTGAGTTGAATAGATTGTTTTCCTCTTCTATGAGCTTAAACAACAATTCTCCTAAGAAGAGTGTTGAACATGGTGATGAACATAGTTCAACACTTGCTATTGTCCCTTTAGCTAGTTATCCACCTTCTATATACGATGAACAAGATTGGGATATAGATGACCTTATAATAGGTTGACTCACATGTGCCTTACTAGTCTTTTTAATTATTTTCTTTTCTTTTATGTGATTGCATGTGCGTACTGTGATCCTCATGTGTTGTTTTCTTTTATGTATCTCTCTCTCTCTTTCTGACATTCCTTTATTTTTACCTACATTCTTTTATATGTGATAAATCATTTATCTTTTCTTTGTCTTGTCTTTCCTTTTGGGGATGATGCAAGGTGTCGAGACATTCATGTCTCTTCCATGTTGACCCAAAATACTTTCCTTTATCTTTTTTTTTGTCTTTTGTTTTCCTTTTGGGGATGACGGAAGGCGTCAAGATGCTCAAGTCTCTTCCATGTTGACCAAAAATATTTTTTCTTTATTTTCATTTTCTTTGTGTCATTCTTCTTGTTCCATGAGTATTTTGGGAATAATGATAGTTCTGAGCTCTCTAAAAACATTGTAGCAAGAACATACTGACCCCAAATGCATTGATTCCTCATGTGTTTGGAGTTTCATTTTGGGGGAAACCCCTCTCTTTCCTTTTGCATGACGTAGATTTATTTTGAAACATATGAATTGGAATAGGGCTTTCCAAATAAACTCTCATGTCGTATTTATTGTTAGCATTTGTCATTTGATACTTTAAATTAATTTCTCATGACATGGTGTTTAGAAATTTCTTTAAAGTGGAGGCATACATTGGCATTATTATTTTTCATATATCATTGTGTAGTCTTCTTATTTTATGTGATGTGTCTTTCTCTGTGGTGAAATTGAGTGTGATGTCCCTCTAGAGTGTGATCTCTCTTAGCATATTATATTCCTCTTAGTGGCTTGATGTGACACACTACATCTCTTAAGTTGGGAGTCCTTTATTCTTCAATTGGTCCTCTCTTGGAGACATTAGGCACAATTTCCCTTAAGTTAAGACCTTACATTAAATAAGCAAGACTCCTTGGAATGTTCTTTACATTATTTTTGTACTTACAATTTCAGTTATATGGCCACCTTGCATAGCACATTTTGCATGCCTATGGTGCCATCTTGTTTTTTCATGAATTTCAAGCGTACGAAGCTTTTTTTCCTCATAAAGCTCAAATTTTATTGTTGTGTGGCACCTTATCAAAGTTATTAGGAGGCATAGCTTTGGTCTGGTTGAATAGGAAGCTGAACTTAGGCATGAGTTTCCTATAGCCACTTGCTTGTTTGCATGAGCACATACTGACCACGTGTGTATGTGTCTCACCTTTTTGGATACTCACCCAATAGATAGGCTAAAGTTTTGTTGCTTCAGAGTGAGTGTGCATTTTCAGATAAATAACTTAGATCTTATCCACAACATGCCTGGTAAATGGTCAAAGCTTGATCCACCACTTTTTTTTGTTTTTCTTTTCTCTTTGTCTTTGGAAATGCATTCTTGTGCCTTGTCAATGCTCTTTATCATTTACATGTGTGTTCTTTTGTGTTTATGTTGGTTTTCTGTAGGATCTTGATCACCCCTCTTGATCATTGCCATCCTATCTTACTAGCATTGGTACACTTGGAACCCTCTTGATGCAAGTTTGTCCACTTTAGTGTGAGTTTGAAGTAAGTGCCTCCTCTCACTAAAGTGTGGACTAAATGTGGCAAAAGAAAAGTATTCTTGTACATTTTCATGCTTGTTTAGGCCCTTCTTGTTAAATTGAACATAATTTTTCCTTAATTTAGTGGTGTAATGTGTTTAACACATTCAAATTAGGTCTTGGGCCCTTATAAACTTAGTGGACCTAATTGTGCCTTATTTTGGGTATTTTAACGTGTTGTACCAAAATTTCACTCTAATCTAGGGTTTTCATTAATAAATTGGGCTTCTTTGTGCCTTATTCAGCCTTATTTCGCATCCACAAGCCTTAATTAATGCACCTTTTCAAGGATAATCTTGACATAAACCAACATCCAATCATAATTCATGTCTTTTAGGATTGCATGTCCCAAATTTAATGATCTAGAACTCATACACCACCTTGGTCATATGGGTCCCACCTAAGTTTCGGGGCCCCAATCTGGATTCACATGAATCTAAGCATTTATTGAAAAATGTTTCCCAAGCCTAGCCTAATGGGACTCATATGCCACGTCTATCGTACAAGTATCCTATGGCTTAAAACTAAAATAAAATTAAATTATTTGTCTGATCTTATTCTCCTAGATTTGATGTCAACTTGTAGTGTTGTAATTTTGAGGAATTAGGCATAAACAAGTATAAATACTATTGGCAACACAAGGGAAGACAATTGAGAGGGGGGTGAATCAGTTGTCCAAAAAATTCAAACTTATTAAACTTATTAACCTTTATTCTTAGATCTGATTAATAACCATGAAATCATAAATCAACAACACATCATAAACACACATAACACAAATATTTTTATGTGGAAACCATGTTAGGGGAAAAATTGCGGTGGAGGCCAGTCCACAAGATTATACCCTATTAAAACTATAAAGAAATGAAATGGGGAATGCACATGCATTTAGGCACACTGCCTAGAGATCACTACTCAATTACAACAAGGATTACTTCCCAAAGGAAGACACATTGTCTTACAAAAAAAATTGGATTACATCCGTAGGGATTTGAACTGAAAAAATAGCATCTACTAATGCCTGATTACAATTTTGGTTAAGCAAATGAACACTTCTTAACTCTTCTTCACACACTACTCTACCTTTGAGTGATCTAAAAATTATTCACACACAAAAAAAATTTTCATACTTCAAATGAAGTAAGAAATTGCTCTTATATATCTACAACAAGAAATTACATCGCTACATATCAACTTCAACAAAATAATAAAATGAATATAAATTGTTGGCTCAAATCAATAACAATTGTTAATGTGAATCAACCAAGGTCAACCAAAAAATAGTGAAGACCCAAAATAACATCCTTGAACATGAACCACCTTCAAAAATTATTCCTCGAAGATCCACAACACGCTACCATCACCTAGTCAGCTAAGAACATAAGAAACATGAACATGCAAGAGAAAATCTCAAATCACGAGCACACCAATCAATGCGAATGTACAACATGGATAGAGCACAATATATAAGCATCCAAAAACATCATGAATCACTAGAGAAGCATACACAACAACTGAGCTTACTAGAATCACATCATCTTCATTCAGGAACACCAACTAAAGCAGTAAAAAAGTTGTCATAACACAACTACTCATAACACAATCAAATATTCATGCAGATCTCTAAAATTTGACATGGATAAACTAGATAGACTCAAAAACAAACCCTTTAGTCCACAACCTCTGATCATCAACGTACTGAACTCACCGACACACATAACTTCACTTCATCACTGACAACCTACAACTCATTCCATTACAATTTTCTCAATATCCTGAACATATATAGCTTCTAATGACTTAATGCTAATAGTGTTGACATTAATGACAACCACATATCATAAACACAACCACAACATCCAACAATCTCCCCCTTTGGCATTGATGGAAACACATGATGTGAAAAACACCATGAATGCAACTATCTCTTAGCACTTACTCCCCCATAGGTTTTGATTCTTCTCTTCAACTCTTTTACATGACCTTCTCCCCAAAAGGTTCTTCTCCCCTAGAATTTTTTGCACATTACTCTTCTCCCCCTTTGACATCAATGAAAAAAATCTATTTTCCCTGCACAAACTCTGAACCACATATCTAAACATTTGAACATTTGACTACTCCCCCTAAGTAGAATCCACTACAACATCAATCTGAATTAAGATATAAGTATGAAATGCACATACTGATGCAAAGAAATGCATCTTAGTTCTAATTAGGAGGGGTAATCACCCCTAACTTCCCTCTGAGATACTCAAAAGTATCCTTAGGCAACGACTTGGTAAAGATGTCTACAATCTACTCCTTAGTAGGCACATACTCCAATCTGACTTCCTTTTCACTCACTTTCTCTCTCAAAAAGTGAAACGTGATAGATATGTGCTTGGTCTTTGAATGCAACACTAGATTCTTAGAAATGTTAATAGCACTTGAATTATCACAGAATATAGCTATAGGCTCATCATACACAACTCTAATATCTTTCAACATCTACTTCATCCACAATACTTGAGTACAATTGTTAGTAGCAACAATGCATTCTCTCTCTATAGTAGATAAAGAAATGACATTTTGCTTCTTACTTAACCATGAAATTAGCTTCTTTCCCAAGAAAAATGCACCACCACTAGTACTCTTTATTTCATACACATCACCTACCCAATCAACATCAGTAAAGGAACTCAAAGTAATATCATCATCTTTAGGATGCCACAAGCCAAAATAAATTGTTCCCTTCAAGTATTTGTAAATCCTCTTCACAACAATTACATGAGATTCCTTAGGATCGGCTTGAAATCTTGCAACAATACATACAACATTCATGATATCAGGTCTAGTTTGAGTCAAATAAAGTAATCCGCCAATCATTGATCTGTATCTAGTTTGATTTTCCTTTGGAGAATCATCATTTGTTGTCATACATTCGGTCACCATGGGTGTACCAACTAGATTTGAATTTTCCATATCAAACTTCTTTAGTAATTCCTTCACTGAGATATAAAGATCCCTTTATCTAACTAAGTTAATTGTAATCCCAAAAATAATTTCATCTCCCCATTCATAGACATCTCAAATTCACTTTGCATCTCATAAAAAAACTTCATGCACAAACCATCATCTCCTCCAAAAATGATATCATAAACAAAGACTTCCACAATCAAATCTTTATCATGATCAATCTTGAAATACAAATCACTATGAATAGTACCTTTGTTAAATCCAAGCTTCAACAAATACTTGTCCAATATCGCATACCATGCTCTAGGGGCTTGCTTAAGTCCATGCAATTCTTTCTTCAACCAAAAAATCATGTCTCCCTTATCAGTCAACTGAAATCCATCAAGTTGCTCAACATACACTTCTTACAATTCACCATTAAGAAATGTTGACTTGACATCCATCTGATAAAATTTGTAGTTTTTGTAAGTAGTATAAGCAAGAAATAATCTCACAACTTCAATTCTAGCAATAGGGGAAATTTTTTCTTCAAAGTCAATTCCTTCCATCTATGAATATCCTTTACACACCAATCTTGTTTTGTTTCTAATAACTTCACCTTGCTCATTCATTTTTTTTCTAAAGACCCATTTAGTTTCAATTACATTTTTATCCTTAGGTCTAGGAACAAGAATCCATGTATCATTCTTCTCAATTTGTTGTAGTTCTTCTTTCATTTCTTCAACCCAATACTCATCTTTACATGCTTCATTCACACTAGTAGGCTCAGTCTTTGAAATCAAACAATATTCTTCTACAATTTCTCTCCTAGTTTGGACACCTTTGCTATTATCACCTATGATCTAATCTTCTGAATGATTTAATCTTACATACCTTGGAGTCTTCTTAGGATGTTCTTCAACTTCAGGCTCTTGTGTTCTTTCTTCTCCACTTCCACTAGTTTCTCCTTCTTGATTTTCCTAATTCATTGGATTGATCTGCACTTGACTAGTATTCTGAACTTTCTTCCCTTTATTTGTACTTTCTGATCATCTGAATCATATCCACATGTTCTAGATGGTCTAGCTAAGTCTCCATTGACCTTAACATTTTCACTTTCAACCATTTTCCTTAATCTCTTATTGTAGAACTAGTAGGCCTTTCTTTTAGTAGAGTAACCAAGAAAGATACCTTCATCACTTCTAGCATCAAACTTTCCTATATCTTCATCTCTTTTGATATAGCATTGACTTCCAAAGATTTTGAAATATCTAATAGTAGGTTTGTGTCCATACCATAGCTCATAAGGGGTCTTACTAGTATCACCTTTGATTTGTACATGATTGAGTGTGTAAATAGTAGTACTCAAAACTTCTCTCTAGTAGATATGAGGGACATTTCCTTCCAACATCATAGTTCTAGCGGCTTCTTCAATTATCCTATTCTTCCTCTCCACAACTCCATTTGCTGAGGGGTTCGCAGTGCAGATAATTGTCTCCTTATTCCATGTTCTTTACAAAAAGAATTAAACTCACTGGAAGTGAATTCACCACCTCTATTTGATCTTAGACATTTAATCTTCAGACCTATCTTTGTCTCAACCATAGCCTTAAAGATCTTGAACTTTTCTAGAGCTTCATATTTCTCCCTTAAGAAAGTAACCCACATCATTCTAGAATAATCATTAATAGGCAACATGAAATACATGTACCCTTGTAAATGTTTGATTCTAGCAGGACCACACAAGTCAATATCCACAAGATCCAACAATTCATTTGAACAATTCTATTTTCTTTGAAATGAAATTCTAGTTTGCTTCCCTAACTGACATTCCTTGCATATAGTATTAGTAGGATTTATCAACTTAGGAGGATCTCTCACAGCCTTAGTATAACTTATCTTGATAATGTTATCAAAGTTAACATGACACATTCTCCTATGCCACAACCAACGTTCATCAACTTGAGCAATCAAACAACTTTTACTAGCAACACTCAGGTGAAAGATATTACCTTTTTTTTTTGAACATGATGCAATCACATTTCCGGAACTCAATATTCTGCACTTTCCATCCTTTAATTGAAGATTGTATCCCTTATCAACCATCTATCCAACACTTAAAAAATATGCTTCAAACCTTCCACATATAAGAAATCATTAGTATTATGCTTACCATCAAGAGAAATGAATCCTCTGCCTCAGATCACACCAGCTGTATTATCACCAAATCTCACAACACCACCATCATACTTTTCCAAGCTCACAAACTTACTTTTATCACCTATCATATGATGATAGCAACCACTGTCAATCAACCATTCATCTTTCTCTTCAACTCAAGTAGCTAGGGATTTCTCTGTATTTGTACAAGTAGTAGATTCAGTAGACACGGGATTATTTTCCTTGATAGAAATAAATACCCATTCATCCTCACTTACATTTCCTTTATTAGATTCATCATCTATTAGAAATTCATCAGTAGCATAATAACACTTCCTTTTAAATTGAGGCTTGTTAGGTCTTGGATTAGGGACTCTTTCTAGAAACCTTGATGCAAAATGACCTATCTTATTGCAAGAAAAATATTTAATAGGAAATTTCCCTTTATACTTACCTTCTCCTCTGGCTTCTCTTTTGACAATTAGTGCTTCAAGCTCATTCATTTATCTTTCTTCTTCTTCAATCTATCTCATTTCCTCTCATACTTGAATGTATTTCTAGATGAACTTTCACCTGGATCATATCTTTGTATATCTCTTTCAGAAGTAGTAACCTTGAATGCAAATTCTACCTTAGGAAGGGCATGACCGAATTTACTCAACTCAAAAGCAGTAAGCTTACCAATCAACATATCTCTGGTTACATTTTTCACAGTTGAGAGCTCCTCAATAGTCATAGCTTTGACTTTGTATGCAATAGGCAAGGACCTAAGCACTTTAGCAATAAGCTCTGATTCATCTAACTATCCACCAACACATCTGATACCACACACAAGTTCATTCACTCTTTACATGAAAGTAGTAATGTTATCATCATCACCCATTCTCAACATTTCATATTTCCCTTTCAGACTTTGTAGCTTAGCAATATTCACATTAGCATCACCTTCATACAGAGTTTCCAACTTTTTTTAGATCTCATAAGTAGTCTTTAGATCCATCACATTTTTCATCTCAGAATCAGTCAAGGCACTCAACAATGCTTCCTTAGCCATGATATTGTACTCAACATCCCTAATCTTAGTAGTAGTAGTAGGAACATTTTGTGGAATAACATACCTATTACTTGTAATTCTCTAGTAGGGTTCACCAATGCATCTTAGATGACACTCCATTTGAGTCTTCCACAGAGAATAATTTGTTCCATCAAATCTTGGACTATCCTTCTTGTATTTCGCCACCCTGGATCACCTCAAGCTGTTAAATTTATTCCAATGAACTTACTCTGATACTAATTCTTGGCAACACAAGAGTATACAACTGAGAGGGGGGTGAATCAGTTGTCCCAGAAATTCAAACTTATTAAACTTATCAACCTTTATTCTTAGATTAGATTAATAACCATGAAATCATAAATCAACAACACACTAGAAACACACATAACACCAAGATTTTTACATGGAAAACCTATTAGGGGAAAAACCATGGTGGAGGTCAGTCTAGAAGATTATACCTTGTTAAAAATATAAAAAAATGATATGGGGAATGCACATGTGTTCAAGCACACTTCCTAGAGCTCACTGCTCAATTACAACAAGGCTTACTACCCAAAGGAAGACACACTATCTTACAGAAACATTCAGATTACATTCACAGGGATTTGAACTGACAAAATAACATTTGTTAATGCCTGATTATAGTTTCAGTTAAGCACATGAACACTTCTTCACTCTTCTTCACACACTGCTCTGCCTTTGAATGATCTAAAAATTATTCGCACACACACACATTCGACATACTTCAAATGAAGTAAAAAATCACTTTTATATATCCACAACAAGAAATTACATCACTACATGTCAGCTTCAACAAAATAATAAAATTAATGTAAATTTTTGGCTCAAATAAGTAACAATTATTAATACAAATCAACCAAGGTCAACCACAACATAGTGAAGATCCAAAACATGCTACCATTTCCTAGTCAACAAAGAACATAAGAAACATGAAAACACAAGAGAAAATATTGAATTGTGAGTACAACAATCAATGCGGACATGAAACACGGATAGAGAATGATCTAGAAGCATCCACAAACATAATGAATCACTAAAGAAGCATTTGCAGCAACTGAACCTACTAGAATCACATTATCTTCATTTAGGAACACCAACTGAAGTAGCAGAATAACTATCAGAACACAACTGCTCATAACTTGATCAAATCTTCACATGGATCTCTGAAACTCGACGTGGATAAACTAGATAGACTAGACAACAAACCATTTAGTCCACAACCTCTGATCATCAACACATTGAACTCACCGAAAGACTGAACTTCACTTCACCACTGACAACCTGCAACTCATTCCATTATAATTTTCTCAATATCCTTGACATATATAGCTTCTAATGACTTAATTCTAATAGTGTTGACATCAATGACAACCACATATTAGCAACACAATCACAATATCCAACAATGAATAATTTTCAATGTGAACCCACCAAATTTGGCCACAACATAGTGAGGACCCAAAATAACATCCTCAAACATGAACCACCTTCAAAAATTATTCCTCGAATATCTGCAACACGCTATATTCACTTAGTTGGCCTTTGTGCACTATTAAAGAGAGAATCAATCAGCCAGATCTTCTATCTTGCACATGGATCAATATGAGGCACTGAGATTCATAGATAACATTGATCTTGTACCAATAAGCCTTCCCTGAGATCCATAACTCAAAAAGATAACAAAAAATCTGCATATGAATCGATGAACACAAATCTGTCGAATGCTCTATTCTAGCTTGACTATCTTCAATTTATCTACTAGTATGATAAGAGATTGGAAGTTGCAAATTGGTAAAGTGCAAATGATAACATTTAATAGGCCTACTGGTGCTACAATAATAGATTGAGGAAAATGGTTGAGTAACCTAACCTTCTTACTTTCCAACAAAAATAGTTAAAGGATCAAAGGCATAAGAAATAGTAGCTAATTGTTTCTCATGATCCTTAATCTTCTTCTCATTTTCCTCAGTAAGTTTAGATAGAGACAAACATGACTTATAGATCTTTCCTCATTCAAATAGTGCACATTGAACATTCAGATTATAATATTTTGCACATTTTCAGAGTTCCCCAATATTCTGCACTTTCTCGATATTCTCCTTTTTCTTCAATATTATGTGTGTTTCTGATGTGTTGTTGATTTATGCTTTCATGGTTATTAATCAAATCTAAGAATAAAGATTAATAAATTTAATAAGTTTGAATTTTTGGGGCAACTGATTCACCCCCCTCTCTCATATGTCTACCCTTGTGTTGCCAACAATTGGTATCTTCATCTCTGAAGTATGATAAGGCTTATTTTGCATCCACAAGCCTTAATTAATGCACCTTTTCAGGGATAATCCTAACATAAACCAACATCCAATCATAATCTATGTTATCCAATCATAATTTATGTCTTTTTGGATTGCATGTCCCAAATTTAATGATCTAGAACTCATACGCCACCTTGGGCATATGAGTCCCACCTAAGTTTCGGGGCCCTGATCTAGATTTCACATGAATCTAAGAATTTCTTGAAAAATGTGTCCCAAGCCTAGCCTAATGGGACTCACATGCCACTTCTATTGTATGAGTCTCATGTGGCTTAAACCTAAATTAAAATTAAATTATTTGTGGGATCTTATTCTCCTAGATCCAATGTAAACTTGTAGTGTTGTAATTTTGAGGAATTAGGCATAAACAAGTATAAATACAAGGTTAATTCACTCATTTTCACCTAATAATTTCATGAGAGCATTCCTAATAGAAAATTTTAGTTTACAAGAGCATTCAAGAGTTGATTATCAAGCATTTTGGAGCATTATTCAAGTATCAAGCATCATATCAAAGTCATCATGGATCATGTTAGTTTTTGAGCTAACATTTGTGGTGTAGGGCTTCATGATTCAAGTAAGTATTCAATTCAAGAACTACAACATTCAAGCAAGAGTCAAGATGTACATCCATTAGAGCCATTTCATACATGTTTGTAGCACTTTATTCCTAGGGTTTGGTGAGTTGCAACATTACATTTTTTTTATTCATCATTTTAATGCAAAGCAGGGGAATCAAAGGTAAAAATCACTCAAACAACTACTGGCCAAAGTCTTTACACATCAATTAAGGTGATTTTCTTCACAAACTGCCACTAGGCCTTGTAGGACAACAAACAAGTTTTTTCTAGCATAACTTGCACATATGACCTCAAACGCATAATCTAAAACCTATTTTGAGTACCCTTTATTACATTTCAAAAGATATCAAAATTGTAGATAGGGTTACTTTGAAATAAGGCCCTCAAATTTGGACTGCTACGCTCCAAACGAGGCCTAATTATGCTTATTTAGATAGGTCACAATGGGGTTTTCAATCTCCAAGCTTCAATCCTTCACACCAATGCCTCAAACATGTATTATATGGTCTTCCTCAACCTTTCCAAGAATTTCAAACAACTTTCAAAGAGTTCCTCTACAAACCCTAACTCCTATACATCTCCTATGCCTAAAACATGAGGTTTTCTGACTAAGGCATCAACAAAATTGCACCAACCTTCATCCTCTACTCCTGCAAATTTTTAGAAACCAAAAAAAATTAACCCTATCCATTAAACCAAGTTTCATGAGGGTTCATCGGTGGAATGGCGGGTTTTGCATTTGTCTTTCCATCAAGGCAATTAACCAAGGGTTTTTGACTAGTCTTAGAAAAATTGCTATAAAATGCTCAAAACTCAATGAAATTCAATGAAACCAATGAAAATAGAGAGTAGACTCAGTGTTGAAAAAAAAATACCCATTGCATCCTTTCTTGACTTTACTGGTAGCCTTTTGTGACTTTGCTACTTGTTATTAATATTGTGGTTATATGTATTTATTAGTGTAGTTGGGATATTTGTGAATATGGTTTTGTTCCATTATGTAACCTCTATTTTGCATATCTATATAATAGATGCCCTACCTCTCCATTCAATAAGGTAATTTGGGGGTTTTGTGTAATTTCTTATTTTGTGATCAACAAATCACTATTGTTGTGTAATTTTCCTTCTGGTATTAGAGCCATCTGGTTTAGAGATTTTGAATCCAAAGTCCAGTGGTCATTTTGATTTTTCTTTGGCTCCATTAACTAATTTTTGTGTGTAGATATACAGGAGGACTGCGTGCAATCCATAGATAGAGGAGGCATTTGAATTGATGCAAAAATATTGTCATGCACAGAAACCAAGCTGTGAAAGTTTGAGATTGTTGTGTAAAATAGGCCTGCAGAGGAGTGTAGACCATGCAAACAGAAGGAGGAGATGTGCTGACCAAAAAGGGGAGGCGTGCAAACAATGAAAAAGGACATGGATATTTTTGAAGACTTATATCTCCATGTTTTGTTTTAAAGGTTTTTTTTAAAACTTTATCTATTTCAAAAAGAAAGTCTTTCTCCTCATTTAAGAAAAAAAGGAACCTGTGTGTATTTTCACTCCATTTTAAGAGGATAAATGTATTTCTTTTAAGCCATGTAAAAATACTTTTTAGTTAAAATCCTTTTATTAGTGAACCTTGTAAAGTTTAGAAAATAAATTCCTTTATATTCTTGATTATTATAAGAAAAAAAGTGCATAGAAAGTTTTATGATATGTAATATGGAAATGATAATTTTTTTAGAAGGGTTTTAACCTTGAATCTCTTAGAAGTCTTTCTTGTAAAAGTGATAAGGGAATTTTTTGAATTTAAGTGCATTATCGGTTGAAGCCAACACTTATTCCAAGACAAAATAATATAAAATTATTTTTGGTGTGGGTCCTATTTGAAAGGATAGGGAGAGTATCCATTTGTAGAGATCTCTCTAGGTTTTTTGTGTTGAGCTGTTGAGTTATTGCACACATGATTACTCTTATGGAAAATATGGCAGGAAATATTATGTCTAACATGCTAATTCTCGTATTTGAAGGAGACAACTTTACATATTGGTGTACTAGGATGCAAACCTTACTCAAATCTAAATATTTGTGGGAAATTGTACAAGTAGGGTATGTAGAACTAGATACAACTGCATTTAATGCATTAAATGATCAACATAAAAGAGAATACAAAGCAAATGTAAAGAAGGATAATGAAACTCTATTTCTGATTCAAGGTGCAATTAATCAAGAAATGTTCCCTAGGATAAGTGGTGCTATTCATTCTCAGCAAGCATGGAAAATATTGAATAATGCTTATCAAGGTGCACAGACTGCAAAATTATAGACAATGAGGAAAACTTTTGAAAATGTAAAGATGACTACTAGTGAATCTATGAATGAATTTCTAACAAAGATAGAAGGTCTAGTAAGTCAAATGAAAGTTCTAGGGGAAGATTTAGATGAGAAGCATGTCATTGAGAAAATCCTAAGAAGTTTGATCCCTAAATTTTATGGTGTGGTTTCCACAGTTGATATTTCTAAGGATCTCACAAGTATGCAAATAGATGAACTAAGTGGAATTTTGTTAATTTCTAAAGAAAGAATGAAAAGTAATGAAGAAATATTAGAGCAAACATTTTCCTCTAAAGAAAATATAAGAGGAAAAAGAAACATATTTTTTAGGAATCAAAATAAAAATGAATAGAAAGGTGAATCTAGCAATTTTAGAGGAAGAGGTAATAATTTCAGAGGAAGAAGTAGCAACTTCAGAGGAAGAGGAAGAGGTAGAAATAATGGGGGAGAATATGATAAAAAAAAATGTCCAATTCTTTCATTGCAACAAGTTTGGACACTATGCATTAGAATGTTGGAGTAAACAAGGTGAAGCAAAAAAGAGAAATGCTCACAATACTATTGAAAATAAACAAAATTTGTTTATTTCTTGCTCTAATGAAAATGCCAATGGAAGTAATGTATGGTATATTGATTTTGGATTTTCTTCACATATGACATCTAATGAGCATTTATTTTTCAATTTGGATGAAAAACATCAAAGTACAATAGTACTAAGAGATAATCAATCTCATGGAAGCAAAGGTAAAGGTACAATTGCAATTACAATAGAATATGGTGAAGTTAAACATATTAATGAAACACTATTGGTCCCAGCTATACAAAAATAATTTTTTTTCTATTGGATAAATGCTAGAACAAAATTATCAAGTGAGTTTTGATAAGAATGAGTGCATAATAAGAGACAAGTTAAAAAGGAATGTAGTTGTTGCAAGAGCAAGGATGACAGGTGATAGGATGTTTCCTCTTCATTTCACTCATGGAAACCAAGCATTGAGGTCTAGTGAAATGAATGAAAGTAAAATTTGGAACCAAATATACGGCCACCTCAGTTTTAGTGGAAAATTTTTACTTAAGATATTTAAAATGGTTGAGGATCTACCTTTCATTGAAAATACAAAAGGTGTGGAGAATGTGTTGTCGGTAAACAACATAGTTAGCTTTCCAATTGGTAAATCCAATACAGCTAAGCATCATCTTGAGATAATCCATATAGATTTGTGTGGTCCTATGGAAACACCTTCTTTGAATAAATCAAATTATTTTCTAACTTTCATTGACGATTACTCAAGAAAAACTTGGATATATTGTTTGGTTTCAAAATTAGAAGTGTTTGAGAAATTTGTAGAATTCAAGAAATTGGTTGAAAAGAAAAGTGGTAAGTACATCAAAGTGATAAGGTCAAACAATGGAGGTGAATAAAAATAAAATCAATTTCTATATTTTTTCAAAAATCATGGAATCAAGAGAGAGTTCACTACTTCCTACACTCAACAACAAAATGGAGTTGTTGAAAGGAAGTATAGGACAATTGTTGAAATGGAAAGGAGCATGATGAAAGAGAATAATTTAGATAAACGTTATTGGGAAGAAGCAGTATGCACAACAGTGTATCTTCTAAATAGAAGTCCTACAAAAGTAGTTAAAGGAATGACTCCTGAACAAGCATGGTCTAGGATAAAGCCAAGTGTTGATCACTTGAGAGCATTTGGTTGTGTTGCTTATACACACATACCAAAAGAGAAAAGATCTAAGTTAGATGATAAAGGCCTAAAATGAATTTTTATTGGTTATGGATTAGAAAATAAAGCATATAGATTGTATGACCCAATAGGAAAGAAGCTTGTTATAAGTAGATATGTGGTATTCAATGAAGCAACGTAATATAGCAAGGAAAATGAAGCAAAGGGAAAAGAGATAATGATTGATGAAGTTGAAGAAGGAGAAGAAGAAAATGAACCCGAGTCTTCTAGTACAGGAGCAAGAAAGTATAAAAAATATCAAAGGACAAAAAAGAAGCATCCATCAACTCTTATGTTGGATTCAAATTTTGAGAAAATGACAACAAGATCACAAGAAAAAGTGAATTATGCTTTTATGACTCAAATCATGGAAAGTAATGGACCACAAAAATTTGAACAAGCTCAAGAAAAGGAAGAATGGGTTGAAGCAATGCATAGTGAGATAGAAACAGTTGAAAGGAATGACACATGGGATTTGGTTTAGCTACCTCCTGGTAAGGAAATTGTTGGTATAAGATGGGTGTATAAAACTAAGTATAAATCTAATGGAAACATTGATAAGCATAAGGATAGATTGGTAGCCAAAGGATACACTCAACAAGAAGGTATTGATTACACTAGAAAATTTGTATTTGTAGCACAAATGGATACTATCAGATTGGTTTTGGATTTGGCAGTTCAGCAAAGTTGGATAGTTTATCAAATGGATGTAAAGAGTGCTTTTTTGAATGGATATATTGATGAGGAAGTGTACGTTTCTCAACCTAGAGGTTTTGAAATACCCTCTAAAGAGCATTATGTTTACAAATTAAAGAAGGCCCTGTATGGTCTTAAGCAAGCACCAAGAGCATGGTATTCAAGGATAGACTCATACCTACAATAGAAAGGTTTCTTAAGAAGTAAATCAGATCCAAATATCTATATTAGGAGCTTAGATAAGGATATTTTTATCTTAGTTCTCTATGTTGATGATCTTATCTACACTAGGAACAATTCAACTTTATTTGTAGAGTTTAGAGAAACTATGGTTGTTGAATTTGAAATGACAGATTTGGGATAGATGCACTACTTTCTTGGTATAGAAGTATGGAAAAATAAAGATGAAGTATTCATTTCTCCAAGAAAATATGCATTATATATCCTACAAAAGTTTCAGATGAAGAGTTTCAATCCAGTTGCAAAACCTATTGAAGTTGGACTTAAGTTGTCTAACTTGGATGTGTCAGATTCAGTGGATGCCACTATATACAAATAGTCGATTGGAAGTTTGATCTAATTAACTACTACTCAACCAGATATCACATATGTAGTGAGCTTGGTATCTAGGTTCATGTCAAAACCTAAGAAAATACATTGGAATGCAGCTAAGAGGATTCTTAGATATGTCAAAGGGACATTGATTTATGGTTTTAGATTTCAGCATTCAGAGTATAGTAAGTTGATTGGCTATATAGATTCAGATTGGGAAGGTTCCATAGATGATCGAAAGTCTACTTTTGGTTATACTTTTAGTCTTGGTTTTGTAGTATTCTCTTGGAAGACCAAGAAACAACCTACAGTATCACTTTCTACAACAGAGGCAGAGTATAAAGCTGGAACATTTGCAGCATGATAAACAATATGGTTGAGATGACTATTGGAGGATTTGCACCAGATACAGAATGGACCTACTTTGTTGTATTGTGACAACAAGAGTGCTTTACAAATGACTAAGAATCTAGTGTTTCATAGCAGGACCAAACATATTGAGATTCAACATCACTTCATCAGAGTGTTGGTTCAATAGGGATTGATTGAGATTGTGTACTATAGTACAAAATATTAGCTAGCAGATATTTTCACGAAGTCTCTAGCTCGTGAAAGGTTCCAAAAACTTAGATATCTACTTCATGTTCTTTCCAATGGTCATTATGGGGGAGAATGGCAACAATAATGCCCTTTGTAGCATTTCTTGACATTACTGGTAGCCTTTTGTGACTTTTCTACCTATTATTAATATTGTGGTTATATGTATTTATTAGTGTAGTTGGGATATTTTTTAATATGGTTGTGTGCCATTTTGTAACCTCTATTTTGAATATCTATATAATAGATGCCCTGCCTCTCAATTCAATAAAGCAATTTGGGGCTTTTGTGTAATTGCTTGTTTTGTGATCAGCAGATCACTATTGTTGTGTAATTTTCCTTCAACTGTTACATCAAATCCAATCAAATTAAATTCATGACAAGGTCATATAGGACCGCACACAACCCTGGAGTAGCAAATAACATTCAAATTTTGCAAAAACATAGTTTTTATTGAATTTCATCAAAATACAACCTACCAACATTTGTCTCGACCTTCCCAAGCTTTTCAAAACATTTCCCCAATGGTTCCCAATAGTTTTTTTGAATTCCAACTAACTTCCTCATTTACAACCGATGACTCTTCATTTCCCTTTTTTTGTACTTTTACAACATTAGCAACATTTTTGCAAACTTGAAAACTTATTCAACTTGACTCACCAATCCACCTAATAACCTAATATTGATTTAAATACACATGAAATGGTCTTAAATAACCTTATTATAAACTAAAGTGACTTAAGAACTCAAAAACCAACACTTGACCCCTTTTTTTGCATCATGAAGACGTAGGTTCCTTGACCCATACTCCCTGGGAAAAATAGACTCAAGTCCCATTGAGGACAGTGTTGCAATAGTAGATTCATGCTTAATCATGTTATTTATGACCCTTAAGTGACATCCTCATTTGGAAACCCCTTTGAATGGACTAAATATTGTAAATAAGCATTACCCCTTGTCCTTTTAAGATCTTTGGCATCTAGGGTATGCTCCAACTTCAAAGACCTATTTGATGGATGATCTTTGACTCCTTCTTCACCCAATAATGTTGTTGAACCTACATCATTACCTACAAGCATACCTCCTCAATCCTTGTAATTAACTTCCTTCTTCTCCACTTTAGGTGTGTGCTTGGACTTGCCCATATTCCCTTGTAGTTTACCCTTGACCTCTACACCTTTGCTTCTCATCTCTTCCATCTATTGCAGTGCCCCTATGACTACTGATTGATCATGCATACTAACCTTTGACATGAAAGGAATGGAATGTCCAATATACCTTTTTGAAAACAATGAGTAACACTTCTACCATTACGGCAACATACTGCTTGAGCCAATCTTGGATCTCCATAATCAAGTCATTATTCATTTATGTTGTCATAATATTTCTAGGTTTAGGAGTGGCTGCAAGGTCTATGTGCTCCTCTTCTTCTACTTTTATGAACTCCTTCCTACCTACCATTATCACATTAGATTCCTTGGTTTGTCCTTTGTCCTCCTCCTTCAATGGTGTCAAGGTATAGGAGACCCCATCTTTTTCTATCTCATAAGCATTCCTCCTTCTATCACACATAGCATGTCTATCAAATTTCCAAGGCCTCCCTAGCAGCAAATGACACACATCCATGGGTATTATGTCACATAGAATTTTTCCTTGTACCCTCCTATATTAAATTCCACCCAACTTTGTTCATTCACCAAAACATATTGACCCTCATTTAACCAAGATATTTTGTAAGTAGCATGTGGCAACCTTTGCAACTTAATCTTATCAACCATCTCAACTAAAACCATATTATTTGTACTACCTGAATCAACTACAACCTTACAAACCTTACCCAAGCACTTACAAGTTGTCTTGAAAAGAGTCTTCCTTTGTGGTGGCTCCTTCTCTTCTGGTACCTTGATGAGAGTTCTCCTTACCATGAGTGATTCACCAACTTCTGGAGTAGCATGTTATGATGTTGAGTTCACACTCTCACAATCATCTCCTTGAACAATTTGATTTCTCCTTTCTCCTCTAGCTAAAGTAGTGGCTTGATCTTCTTTGCATTGCCATGCTTGATTTCCAAACTTGTTACATTGGTAGAACCTTCCTGTGAACCCACTAGATCCTCTTCCTTGACCTCCAATTTTGCCTCTAAAGCCTAATCTACCTCCTCTAAATCCACCTCTTGCATCTTCAACTTGGTCTTGGAATTTTCTTGTATCTTCTTGGCTCTCATATGGCTGCCTTGGATTAGAAAATGAATCTCTTCCTCGAGAATTTTTGGCTCTACCCCTATTTTGTTTGTCTTGGCTTCTCTTCAACTTTACTTCTACCCTAATTTCCAATTGAAAGCATTCTTCCACCATTCTTTGGTTTTCCAAACTTAACTCATCTTGAATGTTAAACCTTCACCCACTGAGATATCTAGCCACCTTCTCCACATAATCCTCCATGTGACCTGATCTTATACTAGGCTTATTAAACTAATCAATATAGGCTTTGACATCCATATCTCTTTGTTTTAGGTTTTGAAGTTTCTTGTACAATTTAATTGTATAATCAGCAAGTAAGAACTTACCCTTACGCTTGGACACCATTCTATCCCAAGAGATAATTTTTGACTTTCCTTTCTTCCTCCTTTTAGTCTACTCATAATCCCACCAAAGTAGGGCATGACCCTTCAATTTCATTTTTTCCAACTTAACCCTTTGTTCCTTTGGTATGTCTTCACATTCAAAGTAGTTATCAAGTACTACAATCCAATCCAAAAGATCTTCATCATTCAAACTCCCTCCATACATAGATACATCGATCTTTACCTTGTCTTTATCTTCCTTGACTACCTTGAGTAGCTTGGTCATCATTTGCTCATCAGGATCCAATTCCTTTTCTTCTTCTAGGGGATTCTCCTCTTCCCTTCTTCTTCATGGTCACTCACATCACCCATGACCATACCTCTCCTTTTACTAGTTTCAAAAAACTCAAGCCTTACTACCACCATATCTTAGATTTCCTTCAATCTCCTAATCTCTTTTGTAGTCTTCTCTTTCATCTCATTCATTTCCCTAGCCATAGGGTTACCCTTTGGAGGCATCTTGTTCTTTTTACTTCACACTTTCCCTTCTTTCAAACCAGCCTATGATCTAATACCAATTTGATGTAAATCAGGGACATCAAAGGTCAAACTCACTCAAGCAACTGCTGACCAAAGTATTTACACATCAATTAAGGTGACTTTCTTCACAAACTACCACTAGGCCTTGTAGGATAACAAATAAGATTTTTCTGGCATAACTTGCAGGGTGGACTTCAAACCCACAATTTAAAAACTATTCTAAGTACCCTTTATGGAATTTTAAAACATGTCAAAAATTATAGATAGGGTTACTTTCAAACAAATCCCTCAAATTTGGACTACTATGCTCCAAACTATGCCCAATTAGGCTTATTTAGATAGGTCACAATGGGGTTTTCAATCTCCAAGCTTCAATCCTTCAAACCAATTCCTTATATATTTATTATAGGGTATACCTCAACCTTTCCAATAATTTCAAACAACTTCCAAAGAGTTCCTCTACAAACCCTAACTCCTATGCATCTCCTATGCCTAAAACATGAGGTTTTCTAATTAGGGCATCAACAAAATTGCACCAACCTTCATCCCCTTCTCCTAAAATTTGTAGAAACCAAAAAAATCTTAACCCCATCAATTCCACCAAGTTTCATGAGGTTTCACTTGTGGAATGGTGGGTTTTTCTTTTTTCTTTCCTTCAAGGTAGTTAATCAAGGGTTTCAAACCAGTCTTAGAAAAATTGCTATAAAATGCTCAAGACTTAATGAAATTCAATGAAACTAATGAAAATAGAAAGTAGAATCAGTGTTACATCAAATCCAATCAAATTTTATTCATGACAAGGTTGTATAGGATAGTACACAGCCCTAGACTAGAAAATAATGTTCAAATTTTGGAGAAACAAAGTTAGTTTTTATTGACTTTATTCAAAATACAACCTACCAACCTTTGTCTCGACCTTCCCAAAATTTTTAAAACATTTCCCCAATGGTTCCCAATAGTATTTTTGAATTCCAACTATCTAAATTCCTCATTTACAATTGATGACTCTTCATTTAGCTATTTTTATACTTTTACAATATTAGCAACATTTTTGCAAATTTGACAACTTATTCAACTTGACACACCAATCCACCTAATAACCTAATATTGACTTAAAAACACATGAAATGGTCTTAAATGACATTATTACAAACAAAAGTGACTTAAAAACTTAAGAAACAACACTTGAACCCTTTTTGGATCATGAAGACCTAGGTGCCTTGCACCACATTCCACCTTTACATTTGATTTAATTACAAGGTCTTATTACCAAAATGGGATTTGACCAAGGCAAACCCCTTTCTACTAACAATTTTTTTTTTCCCTCTCTCTAGTGTGTGATTTGTAAATATAGGTTGAATACACATTAAAGAGAAAGATTGGAAAGGAGTTGTCAAGGTTACAAAGTTATCCAAGTTGTCACCTTGTTTGGAAGATCATTAAAAGACATCTACATAGTAGAATTCAACAATTCAGACCTAGAAATCTAGTTGAGAAGACAAAGCATAGAATGAAGAGAAGATTTAGACCTTGATCCTCCAATAATTCCAAGTAGGACTGATACACCACTTATGGTGTACGAGTCCAAGTATAGTGAATTTTCTAGTTTTAAGGTGTTCTAGACTTATCTTTTCCAAATTTCTATTCCTACCCAGAAACCCTAATTTGGGACTAAATCGCTCATCCTAGTGTATGAGTCCCAACATGCATTAAATTCAAAATTTTCAGCATCTTAGGTCTTTATTAAGGCTATTACAAGTTTCTAGGTGCCCCTCTTTTCTTCTTTAGCTTTCTATTCTATTTTGTATTAATTTCCAGGTCATTTAGTGAAGTTTTACACATCATTAGGTTTTGTCATTAGATCTTGCATGCTACTATTCTTTCCAAGCCCTATCTTGGTGGTGAAGCCCTCTTTAGTCATTAATCATACCCTAGGACATCCTATCACATATCTCTCTCATTCTATCCTCGGATTGAAATCTCTAAAGTTTCCTATCTCCTCAAAGATAAGGCAACCTATTTCAGTTGGTTTAGAGAGATATACAAGGGTTGTTTGTATTAATTTTTTTTTTGTAGAGTGTATATGTGAAGCATGGCATAGGATTTGTGGTCACATGTTTCAACACATGGAGGATGTATTTGAGGAGCTTGATATTTTAGAAGTTTTCATGGAGACTTTGTAAGTGTATTGTAATATTATTATTGTTAAATAATACATTAAATGTGGATGCTTTTGGTGTCAGATGCCAATCCGATGATAGTCTGAATTAAATATAACATACCAAAGAGAATAATCAGTATTCTGTAAAGACCCTCATACTTTTGAGAAAATAGAACTCCCTAAAACAATATCTATATTCTTTGAAAAGGTTTTTCGAAGAAAAATTTAGAACTCTTTACTCACTATTGCCAACCCCTATTTATTGCCAAAAGAAGAGGACACCACCACAAACAATCCAAAAAAAGAAACTACCAGATCCCTAAACTTGATGTTAATGAACCTGATATTAGATTGAAGCAATCTTCACTCACTATGTCTCAACCAATTCATTAATGGTTTCAAATTTTTTAGCAAAGATATACTATCAGAAGACAACTGGATTTTAACACTGCTTAGAAAAGTCTAATTGATCGGATAAGATGATTGATGACACCAAATCCAAGGTTCCACCTTGAAATTAAGACATCCACTGCGCTTCTCAATGAACTTGACCAAAAATATCTTTCCACGGAAGATACATATTGCTTGACAAAAATAGATGACGTGTCAAGCGAGTAGATGATTTCAGATTTTGTGAGAGAAATTTTGAAGAAAATCCCTTCAAAGCTAACACGTGTCTCGATTCAAGCCCAAAAGGAAAATGAGATATATATAAATCCACATAGCCACCATGTGGCGTATTGCACGCCTTTATGTGAAAGTAGTCTTCGTCCTTCAGGCTCAAATCCATCTTGAAGTAGAAAGGAAGCAAGGGCCAAAAACCAAAAAATGTTTAGAGGAAAAAATTGCTTTAGAGTTCTAGAAACTCATAGGGGGCCTTCACTTGCGGAGGAATGAACCTAGACCTCTAGAAATTCTTAGAGTTTGAGGAAATTAGTGTGTTGGGTCTCCCAATATGTTAGTGGGTTGGATGAGGGTGTGTTAAACCTCGTATGCATGATCCAGCTAAAGGATTTCTTTAAAAGAAATTCCTCCAAATCTTAATGAGATAGCTGCGATGTAGTAGTATAGTTGAGAAAGGGGAAGGATTTCCTTCTCGATCTCCTCAACAGTGGGTGATGGACTTAAACCTTGTAGATCTATAAGGCCTATGTTTTGAGCTTGATTTCCTCCATGATCTACTCGATTGTTAACACTCCTCCATCTGATGAGAAAAGGGTGAGTAATCCTATCTAGAGTATACATTAAACTCTTCCATGATCTCATCAACCTTCTTATTTAATTTTTCCTGGAATTTTAAATCATTTGATGGGACCATGTGCTAGATGATGAATTTTTTTTCTTTCCTCACAACTGCTCGTTGATTAGGAATTTTGGCATCCCTTAGGGTTTCCTTAGTTTCTTTACATAATTTTGTGACCAACATCTTTGATTCTTTACCTTGGGGGTAAATGTGTCAACAATTTGGTTGATCATCAGGCCAACTTTATCATTTAATTCCCAAGCATCCTTTAGAAACTACAAGGCTAGTTTCAGAGCTGCAACTACAACTATGATTCTTTCTCGATGAGTAAATATTAGTTTTTTCAATAGTGGGAGGATCTCAAATCCTTGTGTCATGATCAACTCCTACTAAAATTGGGACTCTGTTTCTCTCATATTTTCTTCTAATTGATTCTTCTCCTAGAAGGTGTTTGTAAGCTCAGAGCATAGCCTCCCAATCCATTCATTGTGAATCTAAAAAATTGACTCAATATCTAGCTTTTCTTGTTTCACCCTTTCTATTTTTTCTTGGGCATTCTAAAGATCGTCAAAGGCTTGTGATCAGATATTATCCAATTCCTTCTACATATCCTCCTTTTCCTAATCCATCTCACTTAATGTCTTTTGAATCTCATTAGATATAGTGTTTTCTCTAGCTTCATCAATTTCCATCTTCTTCTATTTGTGTTGATACTTTGTGCTTGTCTCACGTTCAACAGTGATCTCACCTTTTAATTTCTCTACATCGACACAAAGCTAATCATGCTCATTCTGGGATGCTTCAAGCCACTTAGTTGCTTCCCCTTGCTAAACCTACATCTACCTTAAGTGGGTCATTTCCAAATCCTTTCCTTTGATCTTAGCATGTAACCTATCTACCATGGCTTTTACATTTTTCAACTCTACCTCACACTTCAACCTTTTCTCGAGATTCTCATAGTCAGTGTAGACCACCTTTTGAGTTGCTTTAGCTAGAACAACCTTATGATGTGGGAGAGTCTCATTTAAATTGAGGCTTACTACCTTGATGTCATAATCTTCATACATTTCTCCCTTTGGCTTGGCTGTCAGTGGCATCATGGAAGCAATCAATAGAGCATTTTTCTCTTCATCAAAACATGCTTCAATCTTCTGAGTAACTAGTTTTTCTGTGACCTTTATTTGTAGTTTATATTTTCTCGCTTGCCAGGCCTACTTTGTTGCATCCAAGTGACTCCAGAGACTCTATTGGGTGTCAATACTTTGCACGAAAATTGAAGAACCTAGAGGGAGAGTGGAGTAGGTGAGGAAAGGAGAGGCTTCAACCATCTAAGGTTGCAGAGAGGTGAAGGGAAGCATTATCATGAAAAAAGGAGAGATGTCATATGTGGATTGAGAAGGGGAGACACCTGTTGGAGTGAAAGGGGAAGTGAGTCAAAAAAGAGGCATTTTACTAGAACCAGATGGGGATGGTGAAATTGGCAGCATGGATGCATAAGTATTTTCAATGGTTTCCCATGATAGGGTGATTAGAGAATCAATTGTGACTGATGCAGATGATGCTCACTCAATGTGTAGGGTTTTTTCATGGGGTTCCTTGTCAAATATGGATGGGGGTGTGTTCAAAATGAGGACATTGGAACCCATAGATGGAGGATTCTTTTTAGTAGATGAAGGGGAAGGAGCAACTAAAGATATAGAAGAAAGAAGGGAAGGCATGAGACTTCAAGGCTGAATATCCTAGTGGGGAAGACTCTTCCTCTTCTTCTGCACTTGATACACCTAGTCCACCTAGGCCTTGGACTCATCTTTTCTTCATAGGGGCCAAATTGGTGGATTCAAATTCTTTGGTGGTCGATCCTGCTAAAGCTTGTAGTAGAGCTCCTTGGGGACTATTGAGTCCTCTTTTCCTTTGGTGGGGCGCTGGTGGAACATATGATCTATGAGCCCTTTTTTTTTATCCCTTCCCTTTTACTTTTCCTATGTTAAGCTCCTCAGGCTAGGAGGTGTAGCGTGGCACTTCCACTAGTCTGATCTATAGATTATTATCATTGATTTTAGCCTCTTTGTCATAAATTTGGTTGAAATTCTCATCATGTGCATTGATGTCTCCATACATGGAACTGAGGTTCTTGATTTCTTGTTAGAACCTCCAAAAGTTTTCCCTCTTTCTTTCCAACCATCCAAGCTTCTTTAATTGTGTGTTGAGAGACTGGCCAACTTGGATGCTTTGTTGGAATTTTGCCACCCAAACATAGAATTCGAGCCACGGTGGTTGTTCGAATGGTATGAAGGATAAGTCGATGTAGACCTTCGGCTTCTCCTCAGTCGAGCTCATTCTTGATTCAAAGTACTCCCTCATTTCATGTTTTATAGTTGGAGATGCCTTACTAGATTGTAACTCCATGTGTCATAGATGAGGACCAAGCCTAGGTGAACCAATTTTATAGTGAGTACATCTTTCTCCTCCCATTTCACAAGTGTTACCTGAATATTGGAAATGGTAAAGGGAATTGAGTAAAGTGAATTTTTGTCTCCTATTTCCATAGTATTTTTCAGCAATATTTTCCTAATGACATGCCTCCAAAGTGAAAGTCCTATCTATTACAAATTTAGGGAGCCTAAAAGGCTCCTTGATAAAACCATGGAATTAGATGAAAGAAAGATTGGCTCCCAAAAAATAATCCACTGGGGTCTGGTGGCTTTTCATCCATTGTAAGGATTCAAGGGAAAACCAACCCGAAGGACGTGGGGAAAAATATAAGAGCACTGGTTTTAGGAAGTATTCCAAAAATGAATAGTAATCCCATGTCTTAGAAAGCACATGGGTTCAGACTAAAACTGGTTGGTACAACCCCTTTACATCAAACCTAAAGAGCGATAAATGCCTTTAAAAAAAATAGGGTTCTAATGTGAAATCAAATGTGCTAGAAAAGAAGAATACTTGAGTTTAAAAGTAGTGCCATAATTTCTTAATTGATCCAACATCTTTTCAGCCACTACATCAGCAAAATCAAAATACTTGAGCATGAAAGCCAAGCCCATCTAGAATGTGTAAATTTTTTTGTAATTCTAAAAGTTGTCAATACAAGCTAACATTGGAAAAATGACCTAGACATTAGATTTGAACTTTTTGCATAGTAGAGTGAAGATGAGTTGATTGCCTTCTGAATTCTCATTTGTTTCATCTATATAAAATTGTAATTTCTTGGTTTTGGTCTTCCAAATATCCTCCATTGCTTTGTGCTCGAACCTTTTAGCACTCCAGTCTACAAGGATGCACAACATATCCTGGATGGCCACTATGTTGATTGTAACCCTTAACCTATTGCCATTTATAACCCTTGTTTCTTTATCCAGCCTCTTTGTGTATGCATCCACCAGCTTTGGACATGCATGTACGGTGGGTAACTTGAATTGTGGAAAACCACAATACTAGAGTTGTGACAAAAATCCTTCAGTTCCCCCATGGATGACCTTTCTTTGCATTTCCCATTCCCTAAAATTCTTAGGGTTCAAATGCAACTTTGGGTCAAAAATATTGTCTACAAAATCCATAACTACTTCCTTCTTAATGGAGTCGCCTGCCAGTATGGTTTTAGTATGAGAAAAACTCCACTCTTTCAATGTTGAGGCATTAGCAAATGAATCCTTTCCAAAGATGTTTGTGTAGCCTAGTCTAGTAGATGAAACTCCAACCTATTGACTAGAAGATGATGCCTTCACCATTGTTACATTAAAGGATTTGCAAGAAGCTTCTTTAGAGAAATGCTTGCTTGCTATTTTTGATACTTAGCAAAAAATTTCTTTTTAGGTGCATTTAATTTTCTTGCAAGGTGATACATGTGGAGTAGGAATCCATATCCCTTGATAATGCCAACTATGTCAAGAGAATGTATTAGTACATTCCCTTCACCGCATTTTTTAGAAATAAGCTCTATGCAGTGGGAAGTGTGTCTTTAGTGATGGAAGGCACACTTTGAGCAATGAAAAATACTCTGAAAAGACATCCATATTTAATTTATTAGAGTTTAGCACTTTAATAAACGTCTTTTCACATGAGTAAGCAGGTTGGAGTAGGAGTAGGAATCCTTTCCAGCAAGGTGATACATGTGGAGTAGGAATATGTATCCCTCGATAATGCCAACTATTTCGAGAGAAAGTATTAGTACATTCCCTTCACCACATTTTTTACAAATAAGCTCTATGCAGTGGGAAGTGTGCCTTTAGTGATGGAAAGCACACTTTGAGCGATGAAAAGTACTCTGAAAAGACATCCATATTTAATTTATTAGAGTTTAGCACTTTAATAAATGTCTTTTCATGTGAGTAAGCAGGTTGGAGTAGGAGTAGGAATCCTTTCCAGCAAGGTGATATATGTGGAGTAGGAATTTGTATCCCTCGATAATTCCAACTATGTCGAGAGAATGTATTAGTCTATTCCCTTCACCGCATTTTTTACAAATAAGCTCTATGCAGTGGGAAGTGTGCCTTTAGTGATGGAAAGCATGCTTTGAGCAATGAAAAGTACTCTAAAAAGACATCCATATTTAATTTATTAGAGTTTAGCACTTTAATAAATGTCTTTTCACATGAGTATGTAGGTTGGCATTGGTGATGCTAATGGACACATGGCAGTAATTGGTATGCGCAAGCATTTACTCCAAACACCCTAATTAATTACTCAAGGCTTGGTGTTAGATTTTTTGTATGATTCATTAATTTTAGCGTAGAGCAAAATTAATTGGAAATATTTGTAATTGTCAGGTTGACATCAAATCTAGATCTAAGCACTATTATTTCATTTATTTAAATTTTGTGTAGTTATTTACCTAGCATAATTAGTCCCAACTCTATAAATATATTTGTATTTATAGATTATTATTTTAATCATTTAGCTACCTTATATTTATTATAAAAGGTTGTTTAGTTTACCTTTTCATTTTGGTGAACTTGAATTATCTTACATTCCCTAGAAAAGGTGGCCTTAACTTATTTTTTTCATTACCATCCAACAAGAGATGGGTTTTCCGTTTGTCAAGCTTGGTGACACACCTTTTCTATAAATAGCAATGCCACCTTAGCAAAAAACTCACTGAATTGGTTCTTGAGTTATTAAGCTTTTCCCGTTGCATTTTCCATTTGACTAGCCTTTAGCTTGCTTGTTGCTATCATGTCTAGTCTAGGTACCCACATTCAGCTCTTGGGCCGAAGGCCACAATATTCCTTTGTAGGTGAAATCAACAGTGATAGAATTAAATGCCTAGTAAATAAGAATGGCTGCCTCATTATTGTGGCGTTCAAATGGGTGCTTGGAAAAGATTATGTGAAGGATGAAAATCAATCGTGGTGCAACTCCAATGTTGTTTCTTAGTTCATGGCCTCCATGTTCGATTTAGACATCTCCAAGCCTTATATTATCGACCTATACCATGCTATGTTTGATTCATCTTACTTAGATGGTCTCAACGAGATCGTGAAATTAGCTATCCCTAGTGGCGGCATCCCAAGTGCCATGAACATTTGTAGGATTTTTGACTTTAGGGAATAGGTACCTTAGTTTCCCTTTCTTACTAAATTTTGCAATATGGACTTGGAGACTCATCGCTCGATGTCTTGACCCACAAATTCCTTCCTTCTAAGGGAGTATAGTGTGGAGCGAATTCTTAGGCTTGACTGGAAAAATCACTTCAAATTTTTCGTGTATAGCCATGGTGCCGAGGATTGAGGTCTGTGCCATGTCGTGCCCGCACGTGCTTGTTGTTAACCCCCCTTACCACCCTATTGATGAAAACATGAAAAAATGTCATTTTGACTACTAGTGATGGATGGATGCTTCAATTTCACTACTTATTTTGTGTCGCCTCCCCTTTTTTTAATTTTTGAAATGTATATCTTTTTGGTTTTGCTTGAGAAGACTTCAAACTTCTCTCAGAGCCTTAAGCTCAATATACATATTATAGTGTAAATATTTTCAATGAATGTAACTTTAATGCTTTTATGCTATTCTTGTGTTATTCTCATGGATTATTTGCAAAAATATCATATTTTACAAAAAAAATTACATATGGTACATAACTGTGAAAATTTTAAAACTTTTGTGTTTTAATGGAAAAATTTTAGATGAATACCATTTATCAGTATATCTAGAACATTTCCATACATATCTTCTAGCTCATACACGTTCTTTTCTTTGCATGTGTGAATGTGGAAGGGACCCTTCCTTAGTGCTTCAAACTTCACATGCTATCCTAGTTTTGTAGTCTGCTCGCCATACTTTAGCACAAGGCTTACCTCCTGAAAATCTAGGTTGGAGGCCCTTTTATCAAACCATTGTTTGACTATCTGCTAGCATTTGATCATGGAATCATACATGTTTTGTCTTTTTTCTTCAAGACACAGGAGTTTTGTCAATCTTACTTCCATTTTGCTACTTTCATCAACTTCCAAGGCTTTTAACAATTGTAATGTCAAAATTTCTATAGAAATGGGTAAAATAACCTCCTTTCCATATACTAATTCATCCTCAAACTTTGAAAAATAGTCAGGTCATTCAGATATATTAACATAATCTAATTAATCAATGCCTTGAAGGCGATATCCATTGCTTGTTGAAAGGTCATACCAGCATTGGAGAGTCTGAAGGGAACTTTTGAGTACACAAATGTCCCACTTGGAGGTGAACATTGTTTTGTGCTATTTTTCATCTTTGATATATAACTGGTTATAACCTAAAAAACCATCGAGCAATGAGAACATCTTTGATCCAGCCATGATCTATAGAATCTACTCCATTGAGGGAAAAGGGCAGTGATCTTTTAGTGAATCCTTGTTCAAGTCCTTGAAATCCACACAGAGCCAAATATCACCATTCTTTTTTCACACTGGTACAAGATTATATACCCAGGTGGAATGTTCACTCAGGTATATGATTGTTGATTTGATTAATTTGGTAAGCTCTTGTGCCATCAATGCTTTGACCTTCAGATTGACTAGCCTTTTTTTTTGTCAGATGGGCTTTGAGCCCTCACCCAAGTCAATAGTGTGTTGGATTATTCCCAGATCATATCCTCTAAGATTATCATAGGTCCAAGCTACAAGCCCATCGTATGTAGAACATAGTCCTTTCAATCTTTCTTTTTCCTTTTGTGGGATGTCTCTTCTAACTTTTAGCTTTTTTTCATTCCTGACATTGAGATGTTCATACTAGTCTTTTGCATTAGCAATGAATCTTTATTTTCTATTCCTCACATCTTCATAGTCAAAAATATTTTTGAGAGAAATAAAACCTCATGGGAGTTTATTTCCCTTTAATTGGATCACTTGTTCTTCTATAGCTCCTCTAACCTTGGACTGTTAATGATCAAGAGATTTCTCTAACTTTTGTAAAAAAATGGAAATCTAAATGTCATCCTAAAAAACCTACCAGTTCTGATTATTGTTAGGAATGGACGGTTGGATGATGGTCTACACTCCATTATGTTTCCTTGGTGATTCGAGAGTTGGATCAAACTATGAATCAATTGAATCCATTCAATCTGCGACGACATTATGGGATTATGGGATAACATGTGTGTTAAAAGATTCAAATATTTCGATTAGATCGCATATTTTGTGTCTGTAAGACCTCATTCTTATATTTTTTGCAGCCGCCTATCCACAGACTTGGCCTACAACCAACTCCAAGTCTCCAAACATTTGTACCCTTTCACGCCCATCCGTTATGAGAGAATCAAACCATGGACCAAAGCTTCATACCGTGCATCATTATTCGAGCATGGGAACTAGAAGTGGAAATATTTGAGGGTCTCTGATTGAGTTGGAGATATCAGTCTAATGCTTTCTCTAAAACCAATCTTGCATTTGGCAACATCAAAATATAATTTCCATAGACTATTTTCACCCAGTCCATTGGGCTCTTCCTACTCTTTTACGAATTTTTGGAAGACTTGGTCATAGTCAAAGATCACATAGGTGCTCAATCCAATAGCATGGAATTTTTCAAATGGCTCAAAGTCAATAAAATTATTGAGGAGGAAATCCTTTTCTTCTAACATCTCTACACAATATGTCTCCCTTTTTGAGAAGGAGGTATGCGTTGCTTCAAAACACAAGACCGTGTTGTCTGCTATATGTTCAAGGTGCAAGGATTCAAATAGGATCTTCATCTTTTCCCATGCTTTGTTCGTATTATTAAAGGGGACCAATCGAGCACTAGATATCTACCAGTCCTTGTTGCAAAGTCTCTTGAAAGGCACATCTCGAATACTAGGGGGATGTCTATCACAACTAATTCTTGTGTGATGTTTTGGATTAGACATGAGAAGAGGGTTAAAGACATATCCTTGATGTGCCCAACAGTCAATACCTTCTTCCCATCTAGCTACATGATTCCTTTCTCAAGAGACTCATACTTAAGTTTTAGGGCCTCGACCACTTGCTTAGGCATGACCATAGTACTAGCTCTCGAATCAATCATGTTATTGTGTAAAAGCTCATCTCCCAAAATAAGTGTTAAATAAGTGTTTGCTTACCTCTTTCACATTTTCATTATCCGTGACTTTTACGTATGCTATAGCTCCAGAAGGTTGGGGCTCTGATGGGGGTTCCTTGTCTCTATCTTGATTACGTGGTGGGATTGCATTCATTTTCGATGTTTGTTCTTCTTTCTTTAATGCCTCCTAGATAAATGTCTTTTGTTTTGAAATTGATATAACATCCCACAAAGATACATTAGTGAGTTCCTTCTTCAATTGTTCAACCATGTTGAGCATTTTGACTTGCAAGACCTTGGGTTTGAATGATGGTATCTCTTTCATCTTTGGGAGAGGCCTATCTGACGTGGATGGGATCAGTGATTTTTCCACCTCTTTCTTTGGTAACGGTGGAGCTTGTGACTACTGAGTGAGTCAAATTTATGAGGATTTCTCTACTTGTGGTTACGGTCGTTGCAGGGCTTGTATATATTCTCTAGTGATCCTTCTTTTAGACCTTTCATTATAATCTAACTATACCTGTGGGGCACTAGTCATCAAAGCATCATTTGAAATTACTACATATTTTTCTTCCATTCAAGAGAAGAGCGCTTGGTCTAGTGCAATATCCAACTCTTTCTCTAAGGAAATCCCTTGCATTTGCACTCTGAAGAAGGAATTCTCCATTCTGGGGGATTGATATTCTTCTATGTTTGAAAACATGCCTTGGCCTCTTTTCTCTACTATCCTTTATTGAAGATATTCCCTTGGAAAATTTTGGGGTATATGGTTATCATTACACGAGAAGCACCACATGTTCTCATCTTCCACTAGGTTGTACTAGCCTGGGACCAAATCTTTGCTTGGACTATTGTTGACAGTCTGAAGCAGCATGGTGAATGGGACTATCTAGCTTGCATGTGTTGGTTGTTGACTTCCTCCTTTTGGAACTCCTTGATATGTATTTTGTTGATACGATGGCATTCCTCCTTAATAGGTCTATGTGGGATGCTTTGGAGGTGTTTCTTGCTATCATCGGATGAGGACTAGCTCATTCGCAAAGGACTACATGAGATTCTTCATATCATTGACATCTACTACTAATGAGGAAGAACCCGACATGCTCATTTTTCCTCTTGGGTATACATACATGGATGGTGGTACAACCAACATGCTCATTTGTGGAGTGGAGGAACTAGGAGTTACATCTTCCTGGGGGCCACAAAAGATTTATGTGAAAATGGGCATCAATGATTGTGGTGGGAGATTCTTGGCATCGATCAAACTATTTTCTATGCACATAGCTAGATCGTTTGCACCGAGGAGGGTATCTCCTACCATATACTATATCATGACTACGATATCTAAATTGAAAGCCTTTAGATAAAACATGAATGCCATAGTTGCCAAAGGCTTGGCTATCACAAGAATCCTCTAGAAATTTTTATGAAACTTGGTGTTAAAGTCGCCCATGGCCTCTTGTGGGGTGATCTTGATGGTGATTAATTGTTGCAGCAAAGAGGAGCCATCTCCCTTTTCTAAGAATCACTTGAACAACTTCTCTTTGAGTTGATACCAAGAGCGGATAGAACTGGAAGATAGCGATCTATACTCGTCTTGGGAATTTCCTTGAAAGACGTAGCCAGTAACTTGAGAGAAACATTCTCCTCTACAATGTTATGTACTCTGCATACCTCCACTATATCTTGGAAATTTTTAGAAGGGGTCTTAAAATCCTCCTTGAAGAAATTCAAGATTGCTTTGAGAGCTAAAATGAAGAAAAAGTTGTTAGGGAGATGCTAGCTTATGGTTTAGGACATAGAGCATACCCACACACACCTTTTCAATTTCATTCAAGGGTAACCTTTGAGATCTCTTTGCAATGGAGAAAGAGATCTTGCTAAGGGTTTCCCTAGGGGTTGAAGATAATCTATTAAGGGGTTCACCACCAAGTTTAAACTTGGAAAAGACAACAAAATGGAAAACACAATGTAGAAACCTAATTGAGTGTTATGATCTACAAAATGACTTAAAATTGCAAACAAAATAGAACAAAAAGGTAATAAAGTGAATGTTGTGCACCTGGGAATCTGTGAATGACTAGAAGCAATTTTAAAACTCTACAGAATCTAACTTTTTGACCAACTGGGACTCATTTTCAAACCTAGGCAAATCAGTTCCAGATTAGTGTTTCTACCCAAAAAGTTGTTTCAAGAAAAAGGGTACTGGAGTATGCAAATAGAACTGAAATACACCTTCATTAGGACTCATTCGCCACTTGTGGTGAACCAGTCCTACTCCACCTTTTTAGAAATTGAAAACTATGATCTACACTCTAAAACACCTACCTTTTCCTCCCAAACTGAGTTATAGATCCAAACTTGTGAAAACACCTACAAAACCTAATATATCTTGATTTTCTTATGGGATGTTTGCATCGGTCAAACCCCTAGTTTGGTAATTAAACCTTGATTGAAATAATGAAATGTGCATGAAAACCCTAGCCTTAAGTGTTTCTAAGACTAATAAATATGAAACATGATGCAATCCTATTCTAATATGCAAGAATAGGATAGGAATGTAACTTGAATGATGAAAAAATCACTTTAGGAGATCTATAATCACCTCAAGTGAATATGAATGATGTGTAAACCTTCCTTAGGCTAAAATTAGAGTGGCAATGGAAGATGGAATCACTTAGGAAACAAGTCCTTAGGCTTGGCTTGATGGCTAGTTGCATCTCCCCAACCTAGAATTCTTCATGATTCACCATAGACATCCATGATCAACTCTTGAAAATGCTAGATCTTGAATGAAAGTGAGATTGAAGACCTACAAAAACACTTTAATGCTGCTCCAAAGCTTCAACTTTACTTGCTCTTGAAAATTTAATACTCTTGTGAAAGATTCTCAACACTTGACTCTTGAATTTTCTCTTGAAAATGCTTGCTCAAATGGCTTAGAGATGATAAAAATGACTTGAAAACTTTCCTTTATAGGTATTAACACCTAATTGACTATTATTTAGATCTTAAAGGCCGATATCCATAATTTTTTTGAATTAGATTGGTGAATTTCCCACTTAAAATTGAAAAATGCCCCAAATTCGACTCATTTTCCACCCTTGGTGAATGGGTCCCACCAAAGGAGACTCATTCACCCAAGGTGGCGAATCAGTCCCACCTAAGGTTTTTGAGTTTGGTTTTCAAGAATTTTAGGGTTTTAAGTAATTTTGTGGGATTTTTGAGTGAAATAAGCCTTGAGATTTGACATAATGGGTCTTAAGGGCCTATAAATGATGAATTAAAGGGGTAATTAATGCAAAGGTACTAAAATAGGTCTAGATTAAATGAGAAATTGGTCTATCTCCACAAATGGGGTCAATTGTTGTCATTACATCTAGCCCCCACTTTAGCACCCATATGACTCTATGTGCATATGTAAGCTAAAGGAATCCAAAATGTGCACTTTGTTTCATAAAAGGATACTCATACAGGAGAATGGAGCCCCCAATGTAGCCATCTACAAAACCAAAATGTTAGGAACCACATTCTGCAACACAAACTTGGTACTTGTCCAAAAATATTCTTATCTAACTTTATTCTAGAAATCACATTTGAGGGTACATGCATGCCCCTCTTGATTTTACTTGCTTTATGGAGGTGGAATCAAGGTAGCAATCTAGCCTCATCCAATAGAGTAAGTTGTATCATAGGGAATTTCCAAGTACCATACCACATGATGATAGACATTTGATGATGTTGGGAGTAGAATCATGATTCCAACACAATAAATAGCATTGAAAACGAAGCTCTCTAGCACTTGTTATGTTGATTTGAATAATAAGCACTTTTTAACCTTAATATAGTAAAAAAATTAGTTTTAAATTATATAAGAGTAGAAAGTAATTTTTTTTAAGGACTTTATCATTTATCTTCTTGTAGCTTGAGTTTAGTGAAGAGTAACCGAGAATGCCAAGCCGACAAGATTTCAAGCCTCTGAGACTAGTCGTTTTGTGGGATGAGGTTGCGTGTGACGATTATCAACATGAGGTGAGTTGAATTTTCTGCCTTAGCTCTATCCTTACACATTTAGTTGATGATTTTTATGCATTTCTAGGTTAATTCAGGGCCTTGGAATTTTTTTCTTACAAAGTGTCCCCTATTTTCACAAAGTGTCTAGGACCTCTAGGAAAGTGCACTAGAACAAATTTAGTACACTTATGATTGTTGATGTAAAGATTTAAGATTTTAAACTTCTTTTAGGACATATTTTTTATGTTTTTTTTAGGTTCCCACCCATTCGTGACAGTGTCTAGGTGGCAAGCAAATCAACCTTCTTTGAGATCTATCCCCCACTCCTTCAGTGGAGGAAACAGAGAATTTGTAGGTTGTAGGTATATACTAGGCATACCTCATGCCCCTGATGAGGTACTAGGATCCAATGTTGATGGCCTTAGCAGAGTGGTGGAATGCCAATACATGTACCTTTCATCTTCTCACCAAAGAGATGACTATCATGTTAGAGGACATACATCACATACTCTAAGTTCCTATTTAGGATGAGTGAGTATACTTTCTAGTGGAGCGATCTTTCTGTGAAATGAAATATGACATGCAATTATGCCTTAATGGACTAGTACATGATGAGAGGGTGAGGCCCCAGATAGATTTAGTGATGCTACTATACTCATGAGCCCCACTAGTGGTGAGGATTATGATGATGGAAGTTGCATTAGTACTCATTCTTGATGGTCAGGGACTGCATTTGGAAGGAGGACTATTACATTTTGTCTGTAGGATGGAAAAGTAGAGGACATTATATTCCTGGAGGCGCAATATCCTGGTATATCTCTACTATGATCTCAGGAAGTTTGTATATTGAGAGGTGGGAAGCATGGTACACTATACACTTTTGTAGGTGTGGTGCTTGGAGCATATCACTTGTACCAGGCCGGTAGGGTTTCTATGTCTGAAAACCTTGGGGTATCCTCGGGCCTTCAATTATCCTTTATGGAGATTTTGGCAATATGGTGATTTATAATTCTAGAGAATCCACATCGATTGACTAGAGGAGGAAGAGATCCTTTTGAGACCTTATCAGCTTATCTTGTAGTGGCAGGATGAGACTTGATAGCTGAGACTATTACATATGGATATATTTTTGATTGGTAGACACAACTACATTGTACAACCTTTCTATTATGATCATTTCATACTCCAGTTTGGGCATATTCAAATAGCACCTAGGGCATGATCCTTTTTCAGAAGGTCAATGTAGAGTTCCTGAAGACGTGATGATTCAAGACATCTCACTGCCAAGGATGTTCTCTACAATGACTCTGAGTACTTTTATCATGACATGCCTCCAGTCTCTAGTGCTGATGATTTTGGTACCACAGATGACTATGAGGAGTGGTGGTCAGTAGCATGAAAAACCCCTATATTCCTAGTGAATGAGCCGATAGGCAACGTAGGACCACTCCTAGATGATGGACATGAGGTGGAGGACAAGGACGCAGAGACACACTATAGGGTTGGAGACATATTTGTAGATGTCATTGATGAAGAGTATGATGAGGATACAGATCTCAACTATGATGGCCAGAATGAGGAAGATGAGGAGGAGGAGAAGTCAATAAGTGAGGGTGGTGAGATAGTAGAAGAGGATCCAACGGACCACAAGCAGGGAGAGGCATCTCCTTGTCAGGTTACTAGATCACATAAAATAGCTATAGTAGGCACCAATACCCATAGCCACGAAGGTGATAGCACATCCTCCATGCCCCCTACACATAATGAGGTTGATGTCTCATAGCCTGCCAGAGAGCTAGGTGATGATATTTTAGTTATTGTTATGCTTTTAAACTTATGCTTTCATTTAATGTATATATATCATTATGTGAAATAATTGTGTTCATGTTTCCTATCTTGTAGGAGTTGTGAGAGACCTCCAAGATCTCTACTGTCAGGTGGCTATAGAGATAGTGCCACCATTAGTGTATGAGGAGGCCACAAATTCAGACTATGTGCCCCCACCCATTGTGGAGCGATATCCAGAGTTGTTTGGGCCTTATGTCACACTACGGGCAACTTATGAGAGTGTTAGGAGGCGTGCCCACCAAGTCGAGGTTGTTGTAGAGGCACAGTCATCCCAGATCAAGAGACTAGAGTTAGAGGTGACCAGGATGTAGGAAGAGAGAGAGTGGATAGTAGGAGAGCATTGGGAGGCCCTTGGATAGATACGACACTTACAGTTTTCTCTTGGTACACTCAACGACTCATGATCATGATCACACACCACTGTCTCCCGACATACTGCTACAAGACACATGTGAGCGCTAGATCCCGATGGATCCAGCAATCACAAACCTCAATAACATTGTACATATTGATGATGGATTCACCAAAAAAAATTTCCTTTTCCTTGCTTAATTTAGAAATAATTAATGACAAATTGAACTTAATTTCACCTTGTTCTAGTGTTGTGAGGTGTTTTACAAATCCACATTAGGTCTTGGGCCCTTTTCAAGCTAAATAAACTTAACTCTACCTTAATTTAATGTTGTAAAATCTATTTATTTACAAATTCACATTAAATTTAGGAGGCTTGTAAACTAAAGTGGACCTAACCTAGTGTTGTAATGTGTCCTACACATTCACATGGGATTTAGGGCCCTTCTAAGCTAAATAGACTCAATTTTTCCTTAATTTAGTGTTGTAAAGTGTATTTATTTACACTTTCACATTGGACTTTGGGCCCTCTTACATTTATAACCTTAATATCACCATTAATAGGCCCCTATGACCCCATGTTGTGCATCCCAAGATATATTATGATAAAAAACCTAACAAGATCATAAAAACTTAAATTTTTCACTCCCCGACACTTTAGCATGAAAAATAGCCCCTGTGGGACCCATTAACCACCTTGTAAAATGAGTCCCATCCAAGTGGGACTCATTCACCTAAGATGGTGAATGAATCCCATTTGGCCTATTTTTAAGGCTTTGAGCGAGAAAATTTGGGTTTTTAATTCAAATTTCTCCTATGTTATCCTTGCATATCAAATTAACGGTCATGTGAGTGGATTTCCTATATAAACAAGCTTTCAAATACTCATTTCATCCAAGAAACATCATACATTCATTTTCTCAAGTCAAGTAAGTAAGAGTTAGGTATTTCAAGTCTTCACAAGGTCAACAAGATAGTTTTCAAGATCAATTCTAAGGCATTCAAGAGCAGGATTCTTCATCAATTGTTTCAATAATTCAAGATCCATCATCATGAAAAGGTTCTAATAACATTATTTCATGTTCATGCTTCATTATCTTATTTCATCATTTGGTTTAATTACCTAAAAGGGGTTTGACCAAGGCAAACCTCCATTCCCTAACAATCAACAAGTTTTTTTCTCTCTCTTTATGTGATTGCAGGTATAGGTGCTTTAAATACTTGAATATTATTGAAGATTAGGTTTCAAGCTTATCTCCCCATTTGCAAGGCCATAATCTTCACTAAAAGGTCATCTACAACCTTGAAATCAAAGTTTTAGATCTGGGAACCTGGAGAAGGAGAAAGAGTGAACTGTGAGGTGTAGATGAGAACTTTGAATTTCTAGAAAATCCAAATTGGAATCATTCTCCAAGATTGGTGAATGATTCCCATCTTTGGTGAATTTTGAGATTTTTGCAGTTTCAAATACCCTTTTTTGAGAAATTTATTCCTGTGTAGAAACTCCGATCTGGGACTGATTCACCTAGATTGGAAAATGAGTCCTAGTGGACCATAATTTCAGAATCAACAACATTTCTAGTCTCCATCTAAGTCTCTACAAGTTTCTAGGTGCACACATTTAGTTTTACAACTGTTTGTTTTATTTCATTTGCATTTCTAGATCATTTTGCATATCACACTATGTTTTCCAATTCATCGTCTTTTCCAAGTTTACACTTAGTGGTGAACCCCTCTTCTAATCTAAAATCATATCCTTGGATACCTTATTGTCAAATCTCTCTCTCCTTCCATTTGGATTGAGATCTCTAAGGTGTCCTGGAGTGTAGCAAGTGTGAAATAGGATCCTTGTCCTTGTGTTTATACCTAAATGGTGGGGAGCATCCATTTCTATTGACCACATTTTAGTGAACCTAAATTTTGAATACCTTCTTTTCTAATTTGGAGTCCATCATCATCCTAGATTTAGCTTGCATTAACATCGCATTAGGATTTGCATTGGTTAATTTGCATTCTAGGGTTACAATTTTTTTGCATTAGTGAAAGCTCATTTAGCTTAAATTTTTGTAATTAATTTCATTGAAAATTAATGAAAAATTGCATTTGCATCTTAGAGTTACATCAGACAACATAAAAAACATTAAATTCAACTAAAAAATTTTGAAAATTTTGAAAAAAATACTACTGGCTCATTCGCCACCTTGGGTGAAGCAATCCCAATGCAAAATTTGAACTGCTATTTATAGAGTTAAATTTCCTATTTTTAAGATTTTGTTTGCTCTCATTACTTTTCTATTTCAGTTTAGTTTCCTTCTATTACATTGAATTCATTATAAATATCATCATTTACATTCATGGAAATTATGGATAGCATTAGATTTTTGTAATTTTCATTTTCAGCATTAGTTCCTAGTTCACTTAGATCGGATTCATTAGAAAACAAAAACTTAAAACTTAAAACATCAAAAGAAACAATTCAAAAATTGCTTAAATTTAGAAAAATCATATCATCCAAGCCCTTTAGTAGTGATGACTTAGACATGTTAGATGAATCCCTTAAGGACTTCCTCTCACTAGGATCATCCACTAAGGCTTGTTATGATGAACCCAAACCAAGCGAAGTTAACTTAACCTTCAATCTCTTTAGTAGTGATGACTTTGCAATGTTAGATAAATTCCTTGATGAATCCATCTCTCATAGATCATCCACTAAATGTTTGATACAAGAAGATGCAAGAATTGACAATCATGACAATCATAATTGTTCTTCTCCCAATATCTCTCCTATTAGTGATGAAGGTATCTTGGTGATAGGATACACAATCATGGACAATCATGAAAGTCTTGTTTGTCCTCCCCCTTGCAAATATATTATGACACACAAAGCTGAGATCATTACCACTACTTTACCTACTCTCCATTCATCTCCCAACACCTCTCCTACTTAAAAAGACATTATAGAACATGGGGATGTAAATGTAGATAATCATGACAATCAAACCTTTCCTTCTCCTAATATCTTCTCTAGACACAAGGAAGATAGTTTAGTGTTAGAAGATATCCTTATTGAGACTCATGAGAATGCTATTCCTCCCTTCCCTGATGTCCCTACTATTTGGGAAGACCTATTTGAACACAAAATTCCAATCATTGGTAATCATGAAACTTATAGTTTCTCTTGTCTTAATGCTTCCCTTATGTGTGATGAAGCTACTTTACAAAATCTAATCTTGAAATTTGATGAACCTATTATTTGTCACTTTCCTAAAAGCTCTCCTACTAGGGTAGATATTAAGGCACAAGAGAATGAGACCTTAGAGATAAAGGATGACATTATGGACAACAATAAAATTTCCCTATCTCCTAGTATCTCTCCTATCGAAGAAGATATTATGGTGTTACAAGATCCCATAAATGAGAATCACGAGGAAAAAATTATTGAACAAGGAAACACCATCATGGAAAAACAAGAAAATCCAACCATGGATCATTCCCTTACTTAAGATGAAGTCATTTTTGAAGAACCAACTTTTGAATGTCAAGAACATTTAGTTTGTAATTCTCCTAAAAATTCTCCTACTAGGGAAGGTATCATGGTGCAAGAAAACAACATTTTCAAACTCCTTTCAATCAATAGTAATGTGTCTCCATTGGGTGATGGTAAACAAGTGATACTAGATTTCTCTTTCTTAGAGATACATCAAACCAAGACTGTTGAGGTTATGAATGCAGAAGTGTCCATTAGATCCCCATTGACTATTGGACCTCCTACATACCACGTGGGACATCCTAAGAATCCTTTAATTCTTCATCCACCCTCAAAAGAACCACAAGTTCAAAAGAAACTTGTGCTCAACTTAGAACCACCTAAAAGGAAACTCAATAATGATAACGTTTCACACCTACCGAGTTACAATGACATTGCTCACATACATAACAAAGTGTATACAATCAAGGCCAACCTCGAACCTAAAGGACTTATGAAGCAACTTGGGAAAGGATGTGATGCTATAGAACAAGGAATCCATGTCCCTATAAGGACTAATGGTCTTGGTTATTGTCCCTCAAAACAAAAACCTTCAATCAATGTCAACACCATCACAAACAATTCTTCCAAGAAAACCTTGGTACATCCTAAACTAATACATATCTCATTAAATATGTATAAATAAAAAACTTTGTTTACTCATCAAAATAAATAACATTAGTTGTTGCTCCTTGCCATGCAATAGTTGTAGGATCATAGCATACACACTATTGCATGTTTTACATTCATTGCAAGGAGCATCATATCATCATCCATTCTAGGCTCACCCTTGTCCTGCACTAAGTGGGGGCAAGGGGTTAAATAGCCTTGTCCTTGTATGTCACTTGTCATCACCTCTTTTGGCTAGTTGATCACCTTTCATGAACATATAAGAACAAGCTTGGGATGTGGATGACATGCCTTAAGTTGGCTTGCATGTGACATATTTATTCATGATGTACATATGACTTTGCATAGGGCTTTCCATGTTGGCTCTCATGTCTTCCTTCATGTTAGCATTTTTTATTAGTTACTTTAAAGCAATTTCTCATGCAATGATGGTGTAGCAATCGCTTTAAAGTGGGGGACTACATAGATGACATCTTTTGGAAAAATTTCATGGCATGATTTTTCTGTTTTCTTGTGATGTCCTATATTCTTGGTGGTGTCATTAGGTTTGATTCCATCCAAGAGTGTACGATCTATTAACATGGAATGAAATGAATGAGGCATCCCATGGGCAATGATCTGACACTTTGATTTTTCTTCTCTTGGAGACATTAAGCACAATGCTCCATAGGAAGAAGACCTTACATGAACAAAGAAAAATCCCCTTTAACAAAATCTTTACATGGAATTCTCATTGTGGTGCCTTATCAAAGTTATTAGGAGGATAAATTTGGTGTGGTTAGTATGATGGGAAGCTGACACACTGGCATGCATTTCTCATTATATGGTGGGAAGCCAAAACATTGGCATAAATTTCTCACTAAACCAATTCTTTGGGACAACTCACCTTGTAGATGACCCGATGTTTTGTGGCCCCAAAGTGAGTGCATCTTTGATCCACCTCATTTTTAATACTCACTTTTTTTTCTTTTAGTTCTTGACATTGCATGATTGTGTATCTTGTTTTGATACATATTATACACCTTGTGCATGTCATTTTGTGCTTATGCCAATTTGACATAGGATCTTGGATCCTAGGGGCTTGACTGCCTTCTTGGTATTTTTCATCCTTTTCCATCTACATCTATACACTCATACCCCTCTTGAATCAGCAGCATTTCTGGGACTAATTCACCCAGATTGGCGAATGAATCCAAATGGGCCACAATTTTAGAATCAACAACATTTCTAGTCTCCATCTAAGTCTCTACAAGTTTCCAAGTGCACACATTCAATTTTACAACTTTTTCTTTTGTTTCATTTGTATTTCTAGGTCATTTTTCATATCACACTATGTTTTCCAATTCATTGTCTTTTCCAAGTTTACACTTGGTGGTGAAGCCCTCTTCTAATCTAAAATCATATCCTTGGATACCTTATTGTCAGATCTCTCTCTCCTTCCATTTAGATTGAGATCTCTAAGGTGTCCTAAAGTGTAGCAAGTGTGAAATAGGATACCTATCCTTGTGTTTATACCTCAAAGGTGGGGAGAATCCATTTCCATTGACTATAGATGGCATGTACAAAAAACTTTGATATATACATGAGAATTTGATGTTTTATTACTTGTTTTGAATGTTAAATGGAAATTTGATTAATTAAATAATTTATTTAAGACTATTTAATGAATGTCTCCATGATTTAACATGTTTTATTTCGATCTAATTAAAACTAATTTTGGTTTCTCTTAGATACAACATTTGTGATTGAGTATGTGATGCTAAATTAAATGCACCTATGATCTAATTGAAGAATATTAAATGCATATAAGGATCTAATCTAACACAACATACAAAGATGAACTTGAATAGTATGACACCTAAAGTAATTACTTAAAAGGAATTAAATAATCACTTTAGTATTCAAGACAAAAATAATTTTTTGTCAAGAATGAAGCAATGCGAGAGCACATAGAATATTATCTAGGAACTCTGACACCACTGCTTTACCATTCACACTATTCAAGGAGGGTTAGATATAATATAGGAATAGATATGCAACATTAATAGGTTCTTTGAGGGGTGTTCCATCCATTTCAATTAACGTATAAGCTCTAGAGTCATATTTTTTGTTGATTATGCAAGGACTTAACCAATTAGAGTTGAACCTTCCTCTTTTTGCCATATCAGTGTTGACATTACGCTATTTTTTTAATAACACCAAATCACATTTATTAAAGGAATGAGGTATTGCATTGCCATTGTAACCACATTGCATTCTTTTGGAATAAGCTTGGAGATGCTCAAGAGTGTTAATGCATTATTCATCAAGCATTTCAAGTTGATGCAATCGATGTTCTTTATAATTTTTTTCATCAATAATCCCTTGAACAGTGATTCTCAATGAAGGAATCTCTAACTCTAAGGGCATTATTATCTCAGTTCCATAGAAGAGATTGCAAGGAGTATGTACAGTTGATGATCAAACACTCGTACAATAAGCCCATAATGCATATGTTATTTGCATGTGCAAATATTTATTTCTTTTTCTTACTATTTCCCTTAAGATTTTCTCAAGTGTCTGATTAGTTGACTCTACTTGACCATTAGATTGTGGATAATAAGGTGTTGAAAAGCAATGTTGTATGTTGAACATTTCTAAGAACTTCTTCATATCCTTATTCTTAAGTGGTGTCCCATTGTCTAAGATTAAGGTGGAAGGGAGTCTGAAGCGAGCAATAATGTGTTCCAATATGAAACAACATATGACATCACTAGTTGTTGATCAGAGAGGAATAGCTTCTACCCATTTTTTGAAATAATCCATTGTAGTGATTATGAATGTATGTCCAGCAGAGGAGGGGGGAATTTTTTTGATGATGTCAAGGGCCCATACCGAAAAATGCCACACTAGAACTTGTGTTCGAAGCTCACAAACATGAGTGTGAATCAGTCAACTATGTTCTTGACATTTGTGGCACTTCTCAATGTATGTAAAGCAATCTTGTTCCATGTTTCTCCAATAGTATCCTATACCTGATTAGCTTTTGTACTAGTGATTGTCCTCCAAAATGTCCTCCACAAGCACTTGAGTGAGCTTCTTCAAGTTCTATAGGGATTTTAGATTTTTTAAGGCAGGGTATGTGCAAGATCATCATGGAAAAAATAGGCCCTTAAGTGGCAAAAAAATTAGAAAAATCAGAGTTAGGAAAATTTAAGTAAAAGTTTGAATAAGTTATCTAGATTGTTTCAAAAATATGTAAAAATATAATCTGTAGCAAGTTGAATGTAGTTTCTAAACTACTAGGTTTTTAAAAAAATCTATTTGGTGAAGGAGAATTTGAAATTTCAATGCGGTGGTACTTAAATTTCAGGGAAAAATAAGAAGTATTAGATTAGTGTCGACCAACTAACCACAATAAAATGACAATATTTTTTTATAAGATTTTAGATATAAGTAGGGACTCCTCCCCAGATGTGATGTAGATTTTTGTAATTTTTTTCCAAGTAAATAATTAATTATGATTTTTTTATTACAACTTTTAAAAAAATATAAAAACTCGTATGTCTAACCACTTTAACTTGGTCAAAACTTCATGAAATTCAATTTTTATTTTTTTAATCCTATAGTATTCGAAACAGAAAATGTGACGAATGTTTTGGATTCAAAAAATGTGATACCGTTTGAAAGCTATAGATGTTTTTGAATCAACCTATCAATCAGGACTTTAGTTGTAATTTGAATAGAAAATGAATAATAATTACTTATTAAATTCAAAGTAAAGAATAATTTATATCGATGGAAAGCTAAGAATCTCCTTTAAAAAACCTTTCCGTTTCATCAATTTTGGGTAAAAAAGAGGTCGTCAGCCACATACCCATCATATTGCCACTTTTTGGGCCAACATGATCCTACACATACCCAGCACCTAAGAAGGAGACTATCAAATTACCTTCGATATAAGACATCAACAAGAATTATATACTTGGATGCAAGTCTCTAAAGGTATCATCTAGTATTTGTGGTGATATGTTTAGGGTAGGTACCAGTGTTTAGATAATCATAAAGTGTCACATACCATTCACTAGATTGTTCTATGATGATTGCTAATATTTCATTTTTTTTATGTTCAATCAAATGTTTCACAATTGTATGAATGAAAAATGTGAAATATTTTGAAGGATCATGAGGAGATATTAGAGAAGTTGCACTTTCCATTCCATCCACATGTCTATTATCTTGTGTGGGATATTATCAATGGTTAACGAATCAAACTTTTCTAATAGAGCCATTGTAAGGCCCTTGCATTTTGACATCTTGTTATGCTTTGCTTGATATATTCCATTGATTTTCTTTATGATTAGTTGTGAATCACTGAATATTTTGATGTCGCATGCTCCTAGAGCTAATGCAATATGTAAACCTACAATTAATGCTTCATATTCTATGGTGTTGTTTGTGCATAGGAAATTCAATTGATATGATAAGGGAATAGGTTTTACTCTAGGTGGAGTGATTATAAATCCCATGCCAAAGCTTGTTCTACAATTAGATCCATTAAAGTATAATTCCC
>VDFB02045861.1:0-21994 GCA_007258455.2 Sequoia sempervirens
GCATGTATGTATGTATATGTGTGTGTGTGTATATATGTGTGTGTGTATGTATGTATGTACACACACACATATATGTACATACATCATTTTTTTGATTATCTGATATTTTTTTAGAGCATGCAACTAAAAATAAAATCATCTTCTAACTCTCAAATCCCTAATCAACTATATAGATTTGAAATTTTTATATAGAAAAAACAATCTCAACCACATTCTTGATATAAAATTTATTGATATATATGTATTATAGCTACCATAATCCTTCTAAGTTGATGCAAGGGCATCCAATGGTGTAAGGGTCAAACTCCTATTTTTAGCAGTTATGGATTTGAAGGCATGAGGAGGTCGAAGCTGAAGACTTTGCAGAGCACATCAAGAACCTACATGAAGAGGTAAGGGAACACATTAACAAGATGAATATGCAATATAAGGCTAAGGTATATCAGAAGAGGAGGTATAAGGAACTTTATATTGGTGACAAAGTTATTGTCCACTTGAGGAAAGAAAGGTTTCCAATGGGATCCTACAACAAGTTGAAGATGCGAAAGTTCAGTCCCTGTAGGATTTTGAAGAAACGTGATACGGGGAACACTTATGAGGTAGATTTTCCTGATGGAATCAATATTTCCCCTATGTTCAACATTACAGATTTGACAGAGTATCATGAGGGTCACACAAAGGATGGACCAACAATGGAACAGTGTGGCATTCCTACACCTAATTCAAAGAGAGGGGAGATTAAGGAAATCCTAGATAGTTGTGTGGGAAGGAGTACCAAAAACAGGCAGTATGAAGAATATCTGGTGAAGTGGAGAGGAAGACCTAGGGAAGATTTTTCTTGGATTTCTAAGGAAGAGGTTGACCAAGTGGGTTTTCCCCAACCATTTGAGACGTGACGCCGTCACTTCTCAAATTACCCTAGGTGTCTGATGTAGGAGCATCTAGTGATGTAAGGGTCAAACTGCTATTTTTAGCAGGTATGAATTTGAAGGAATGAGGGGTAGAAATTTATGGGAAGCTTTAGGACAGAAAAATGGACACTTTTTCAAAAGAATCAGGCCAAGATCATTCCCAGTTTGAAAGATATTCAAGTTTCAGTTTCCCAAAATTGCCCTGAAAACTCTTCCAAGCCAAGTTTGAGGCACTAAATAGTCTCGTACAGGCCCAAAAATTTTATAACTAGTAGATCTGGTTTCTAGAACATACTACACTCTAGACCTTTCCAACGCTTCAAACGGTGTGTCAAATGGAGTCCCAGATCAAAAGTTATGGCTTTCAAAGTTGGTCAATTTTTGGAAAATTGCCAATTTTCAAATTGGGACTCAATTTCTGAATTTCAAATTTCAAATTTCGGTGCCCAACTGCCTACATTCAAAATTCAAATTGTATTTTTGGCTCCAAGCTTGAAAATGGCTATTTAGGACTCATTTTGGAAATTTAGAGGGGAGATTGGGGGAAGAGAAAATTATATTGGGAAAGGGGGAATTTCTCTTTAGAAATAGTAAAAGTTGCATGTATTGCAGCTTGTGAGGATTTAATCCTCTGGAATGTAATTTATTTGTAATGAGAATATATTTCAAATAAATAAATAATAATTCTATTATTACCCCTATTGTGCACTTTTTTGATTCTTGGGTTGTGGCTCTCATCAAGTGGTATCAAAGCGGGTTGTTCCTAAGTGTGTGGATAGATCGTCGATCATGAGGCAGATTGCACCAAGACTTGTGGTTGTGGGTTCGAGGTCAAGATGCCTCCAAGACTGATGTGTGGTATGTGTGGTGGTGCCAAAAATGCTAGTGGGAGAAATGCTTTGGCAGATGAGGGTTTCATAGCCCTCCAGAGACAGATCAATGCATTGCAAGAAGATTTGAGAAGAGGGTTTAACCCAAGAAGAAGGGAAGAGAGTGAGGATGAAGAAGAGATTGAAGATCCATCTGAGGATGAGATATAAGAAGTACAATATCAAACTCAAGTTAAGCTATTAAGGGCCATTTACAAGATAGGAAACATACCCCAAATAGAAGTTCCCAGTTATTCCAGAAATATGAACCTGAAAGAGTTAATCCATTGGATTAACGAGATGGAGGAATATTTCAATTATGAAGAGATATAGGATCCATATCGATTCAAGTTTGAAAAAAAAAATAGAAGGGCCACACCAATATCTGGTGGAAAGAGGTGCAACTAGAAAGAAATAGGAGAGGGAAGCGAAAGATCACCAAATGGGACCATATGGTTGATAAACTGAAGAAGCAGTTCATTCCAATGGACTACGAGTTGGATTTGTTGAAGAAGTTGCAAGGGTTGAAGCAAGGAAGCAATTCTATAAAGGATTTTATAAAAGATTTTTACAAAATGATTATCAAAATAGTTCATGCAGAGGTCAACAAAGAGAAAGTAGCTCGTTACCTTAATAGGTTAAGTCCAAGTATTCAAGAGGAGATAAGCCTAGTCAGAATGACCACCATTGAATATGCATACCAATTTTCTTTGAAGGTTGAAGAGAAGATGAATAAGAGGTTTGACGAAAAGCAAAGAGGACAAGGAGGTCAAGGTGGAAGGGGTTGTGGAAGATCCTTTGGGAATCGAAATGAGGATCAAAAGAAAATTGAAGATGTGGGTACCAGTCGGAGTTAGAAGAATGATAATTTCTACCACCCTCGTGATAAAAACAATGGTGAACAAAGAGGAACAGGAACAGGAACAGGAATAGGAACAAGAACAGGAAGACTTGGACAAGGATCTGGGAGAGGTGGTTTCAGAGGAACCTATTTCTAGTGTGGTGAAGAAGGGCATTGAGCCTATGAATGTCCACAACACCAAGGCAGGATAGACAAAAGACCGGAAGGTTATGCAAGAGTTGCACATGCAGATGAGGAAGCTCAATCTGAGCATTCTGATGATGCTAAAAGGGGAGAAACCCTAGTTTTCAGGAGAACCCTGCTGAATGAGGAGAAGGAACTAGACCAGAGGAAGAGTCTATTCCACATAAGGTGAAAATGTGAAGATAAATGTTTTGATGTCATTATTGACAGTGGAAGCATCAATAATTTGGCATCAGAAGAAACGATCACAAAGTTGAAGCTAAAGAAGGAAAGGCATCCACATCTGTACCGAATTGGCTAGTTACAAAAGGACCACAAAGTTCTGGTCAATGAGCAATGCTTGGTGAAATTCAAGATTGGCAGCTACCGTGATGAGGCACTGTGTGATATCATCCCCATGGATGCATGTCATATGTTGTTGGGGAGACTATGGCAGTTTGATAGGCGTGTTGTACATGATAGCCATGCTAATACCTATTCCTTGACGAATGATGGAGTCCACCATAAATTAAAACCCTTAAAGGAGGTGGAAGAAAAGGTATGCAATAGTGCTAGAATTTGTTTTGTTGATGGAAGAAATTTTTTGGAAGGCATGAAACACGAACGCATGTGTTATGCTTTAATTCCTAGACTGGATAGAGAAGACAGTAAAGAGGTTCCAATAGAAGTTATAGGACATTGTGTCTGATAATGTACTTGAAGGTTTACTACCAATAAGGAAGATCAGTCATCAAATTGACCTAATCCCTAGAGCCAATTTTCTAAATAAGGAAGCTCATAGAATGATTCTTGTAGAGAATGAAGAGTTGAATAGACAAGTTCAAGAGTTGTTAAGAAAATTATTGATTCGAGAGAGCCTAATTCCATGTGTAGTACCTATAGTACTAACACCAAGGAAGGATGGGGAATGGGGGATGTGTATAGACTCTAGGGCCATAAACAAGATAACAATCAAGTATAGATTTTCCCTAACGAGGACGGATGACCTTATGGATTGTTTGAGTGGAGCTCGGTACTTCACAAAGATAGATCTGAAGAGTGGATATCACCAGATCTAGATTAGAGAGGGTGATTAATGGAAGACCACATTCAAAACCAAAGAAGTCTTGTACAAGTGGTTAGTCATGCCTTTTGGGCTAACCAATGCACCGAGCACATTCATGTGACTCATGAACGAGGTACTGAAAGAATTTTTGGGAAAAAAATTTATTGTGTATTTAGATGATATTTTGATTTTTAATAAGACACTGGATGAGCATTTAATGCATATTCATAGAGTCTTTGAGAAAGAGAGGGAAAAATATTGATTAATTTGAAGAAGTGTAGTTTTGTGAAGAGGGAGTTAGTGTACTCGGGATTTGTTATCTTGGCAGAAGGTCTTAAAATGGACCCAGAGAAGGTGAAGGATATTCTGGAATGGCCTACCCCAAGAACTACTACTGAGGTGAGATCTTTCCATGGTTTTGCCAGCTTTTACAAAAATTTCATTAGAAACTTCAATAGTATTTGTGCACCTTGACTGAAATAATGAGAAGGGATAGAAAAGAGTTCAAGTGGAACATAGGAGCAGAAAAAAAATTGACATGTTGAAGAATAAGGTGACAGAGCAACCTGTTTTAGCCCTTCCATATTTCAATAAGGTGTTTTAGGTGGATTGTGATGTCATTGGTAATGTCATTGGAGTTGTTTTGAGCCAAGAAGGTACGCCCATTGTGTATTTTAGTGAAAATTTAAATGATGCAAAGAAAAGGTATTTTTTGTATGATCAGGAATTCTATGCAATAGTTCAGACATTAAAGAAATGGAGTCATTATCTACTACCAAAAGAATTTATTTTGTATATTGATCATCAAGCATTGCAATACCTAAATAGTCAGGGAAAATTGAATCTAAGACATTTGAAATGGGTTGAATTTTTGCAGAGTTGTACTCTTGCTTTAAAGAATAGGAGTGGGAGGTCTAACAGAGTTGTAGATGCCTTGAGTAGGAGGAAGACATTGTTGGCAGAAATTCAGATCAAGGTGGTTGGGTTCAATGAACTCAAGACCTTGTATCCTAAAGATCCTGATTTTACAAAAGCTTGGAAAGCCTGCAAGGATCCTGTTACATTCGACAAAACAAAATGGTTGGATTTTATAATCCAAGATAGCATGTTGTTTAGGGGAAGCCAATTGTGTATTCCAAGGAGTTCCATGAGAGAGAACCTAATCAAGGAGAAGTATAGTAGAGGAATGGTAGGATACTTTGGTCAAGATAAGACCAATTCCATTATTAGTGAATATTATTATTGGCCTCAGTTATCACAGGATGTGAAGAGATTTGTGCAAAGTTGTCAAGTATTCTAGATGGCTAAAGGATTGAGCCAAAACGCAAGGCTATATCAGCCATTACCTATACCAAAGAGGCCATGGGAAGATATAAGTATGGACTTCATTCTTGGTTTACCAAGGACACGAAGAGGGAATGACTCAGTATTTGTGGTGGTTGATAGGTTTTCAAATATGGAACATTTCATCCCATGCTAGAAGACCCATGATGTTTTCCACATTGTTGATTTTTTCTTCAGAGAGGTGGTAAGACTACATGGTCTACCAAAAAGTATAGTTTTAGATCGTGACACCAAATTTTTTAGGTAATTTTTGAGGACCTTGTGGAAGAAATTGAGGACATAGTTGAAGTTCAATTTTGCACACCATCCACAGACTAATGGGTAGACTAAGGTAGTGAATAGGAGTGTGGGTAACCTACTAAGATGCTTGGTAGGAGATAAACCCAAGGGATGGGACAAGATCTTACCCCAGGCATAATTTGCTTACAACAATTTTTTCAACAAGAGTATTGGTAGATCACCATTCCAAATTGTGTATGGAGGAAGTCTTAGGACCATTCTATAATTGAGGAAGATGGGCCAAGAGAAGAAGGCAAGTGTTGAAGCCAAAGACTTTGCAGAGCACATCAAGAACCTATATAAGAGGTAAGGGAAAATATTAACAAGATAAATATGCAATATAAGGCTAAGGAAGATCAGAAGAGGAGGTATAAGGAGTTCCAAATTGGTGATGAAGTTATGGTACACTTGAGGAAAGAAAGGTTTCCAATGGATACCTACAACAAGTTGAAGATGCGGAAGTTTGGTCCCTATAGGATTTTGAAGAAACATGATTCAAGGAATGGATGAGGTAGATTTTCCAAATGGAATCAATATTTCCCCTTTGTTCAATGTTGTAGATTTGATAGAGTATCATGAGGGTGGAATAGAGGATGGATTATCAATGGAATAGTGTGGCATTCTTGCACCTAATTCAGAGAGAGGAGATTAAGGTAATCCTGGATAGTCATGCAGGAAGGAGTACTAGAAACAGGCAGTATGAGGAATATATGGTGAATTGGAGAGGAAGGCCTATGGAATATTTTTCCTAGATTTCTAAGGTATAGTTTGACTATTTAGGTTTTCCTCAACCATCTAAGACGTGGTGGGGTCACTTCTCAAATTAACCTGGGTATCTGATGCAAGAGCATCCAGTGGTGTAAGGGTCAAACTGCTATTTTTAGCAGGTATGAATTTGAAGGTGTGAGGAGGAAAAAAATTATTGGAATATTTATGACAAAAAAATAGACACTTTGGTGAAAGAATCAGGCCAAGATCATTCTCGATTTGAAAGATATTCAAGTTTCAGTTTCCCAAAATGCCCTGAAAACTCTTTTGAGCAGGTTTGAGTAACTAAACGGTCTTGTACAAGCCCAAAAAATTTCAAAACCAATGGATATGGTTTTTATCATGTACTACACTCTAATACCTTTCCAACACTTCAAACAACACGTCAAACAGAGTCCCAAATCAAAATTTATGGCTTTTGGAAGTTGGTAATTTTTTGGAAAATTGCCAATTTTCAAATTGGGACTCAATTTCTGAATTTCAAATTTCAAATTTCAGCACCCAACCACCTACATTCAAAATTCAAATTGTATTTTTGGCTCCAAGCCAAAAAAATGCTATTTAGGACTCATTTTGAAAATTTGGAGGGGAGATTGGGGGAAGAGAAAATTGTATTGGGAAAGGGGGAATTTCTTTTTAGAAACAATAAAAGTTGCATGTATTGTAGCCTGTGAGGATTTGATCCTCTAGAATGTAATTTCTCTATAACGAGAACATATTCCCAATAAATAAATAATAATTTTGTTATTTCCCTTATTGTGTGCTTTTCTGAGTCTTGGGTTGTGGCTCTCATCATAAGTTATAGTCATACCTTCTCACAAAAACTTGCAAAAAAGGTTATCGAACTTTCCCCCCAAACCCATACAAATCCTTTCCAAATAATGTGAAATAACCTCCACGTTTTTTGTACTTTTCACACCCTTATGGGCTTCATGATAGACAACAGACTCCAAATTTTCCCATAAAGCACTCACACAACTACCTTCTACTCAACACATAATGGAATAAAAAAACCAATATCTATGTAATGGGGTCAACCTTACCAACAACTACAACCCCTTGAAAAATCCAACACCCATCCACAATTTCCTCATCTAATAATTTGGCTCTAATTTTTCCATTGTAATATGTTGATAATCCTTAGGTTTTTGCTTCATTTCCCTTGTGTAACGCCTTGCCAAATTTTCCTATAGAAATGAACACACTAATATATTTTATTTTATTTTATCTATTTTTATTTTTATTTTTATTTTTTACTTGGAGTTTATTTCAATTTTTCTTAAAATGGTTTTTGAGAGTTTTGTTTTATGGTGTTGGTCAATACAAATCCCTTCATCTTTCATTTCCTCATAATGGTTTCCTAGCCTTGAAATGTTTTTTTTTTTTGAAAGAAAATTTTGATGCCAAATGACATACAACACCACATTCAAATAAATGAATGTAATAGCCTCATGAGATAGAGAGTCCATACACAATATCATTATGGCACTCAAGTAGACCCTTACATACTTATAATGCATCAACATATAGTTAATCCACACATTTGTGCAAGTGTATGAGTTCTCAAAGTGTGTGGTATAGTTGTCCCACTATCACAATCTACCTCCCTCTCTTGGATGAGACTCTCCTTCAACAAGTGAGAGGTAAAAATATATAGTTTGCATCTACCTTTTGTCAATAGATAATATTTAATCTTTGTTAATATAAAAAGCTCGTGGTCAAGAACCAATAATAATTAAAATATCAACTACTTATAATTTATGAAAATAATTGATTTTAGTATATTATTTATTATTTATTTAAAATGACAATATATGTGAAACATTTAGATTAATAGTGTATCAATTCAAATCATGGATATTTAATAAAATAATGAAATACTTATTGGTGTAAATAGGTGTTTTACCTATATAGGTCCTATTTACATTGTTAAGTCCACTAGGTATTAGGAAGGAATCATTCTAGTTAAGCATTAGTTGTCACTTATCTTATCTAGCTAGCATTTATTTAATGGTTGTGTCCTAGGTTGTTATGAGTTAGTTGTCTCATGTTATAGGATTAAGAAACTTGTCATGATCTTGTCTAATCCTATTCAGTTTGGTTGTTGTATTGGCATTCTTGCATCCTTAATCATAGCATCATATTTTTGCCATCTCTCTTATGGAAGTTATTTTTTCTTGCAAGTGATCCTAGAGTGTTGAGGAGTTCACCATAAACTCATACATAGTATGAAAGCTTCAGTGCTCTAGACTTCTTCCCAAATTTGAGGGACCAATCTTGGTGTGAAATTTTTGTTGGGTGTGAGTTGGGGTCTTGAGAATCTTTTCATTGAATCTAGGGTGTTAGAGAAAGTTAGGTTTGGCTCTTGTTTCATCAAATTTCATCATATATTGTCCAATCTACAAGGGTTTGAATAAGGGTTTCAGTTGCCAGATCTAGAGGATAGCTGATTTTTTAGAGCATTTTGGGTGAAAACCAACCTTGCCATTGTGTCCAAGAGGCCCGAGAACCTAGAGATCGACTGTCAAATCGTCAATTTTTGACACTTTTAGTCAAGGTGACAAGGTTGCTAACCCGAGACATAGAAAATCATACACAACCAGAGAATATTATTATTATTCTGAATATAAAATTCTTATATGCAGAGGATCTTAAATCCTCGAGCTCTACAATACATGCAAGTTACAGAACTACAAAAATTCCCCCTTTTCGTAGTATGCAATCTTTTCCCCAAAAAGCCACCCAAAAATTAGAAACTCCCCCCCATAAATAGCTCATTTTTAGTTTTGGAGCCAAACAACATTTGAATTATGTGTTTTGGAAGTTTGGGGCCACAAATTACAATTTGAAATTCAAATTTTAAAACCCTATTCAAAAATTAGCACATTTTTTAAAGTGCACTAACTTCCAGGAGCCATAAATTTTGATCTAGGACTCTATTTTTTGAACCGTTTGAACCGTTGGAAAGGTCTCAGAGTCAAGAACGTGCTAGAAATCTGCTACTCCAATTTTAGAAAGTTTTAGGGCCATTTAGTGCCTCAAATCAAAACTAGAAGTTTTTTAGGTGCAATTCTGGGAGACTAAAACTGTAATATCTTTCAAACCGGGAATGCTCTCGGCCTGATTCTTTCACCAATGTTCTTATTTTTTAGTTATGAATCCTTCCATATAATTTTGGTCCCCAAATACCTTCAAATTCCAATATCTACTAAAAATAGCAGTTGACCAAAAAAAGCAGAAAAGAAAAACTAAAAGTTGGGAATTACATTATGACGAAAAGGGTATCCAAGTTGGGAATTAAGGTGAGGTTGTGAACAAAATATAGGAAACCTACTAAGATGCTTGGTAGGAGATAAGCCCAAGGGATGGGACCCAATCTTAACCCAAGAAAAATTGCTTACAACAATTACATCAAATGAGCATCAAGATGGAGTTGAAGATGGAGTTTTGGAAGAAGTTGAAGATGGAGTTGGTTGCATCTTAGACTATACTCTTTGTGAGACCATGTAGCCTCACCTCTCTAAAGAACAAGTCAGCAATGTGGACTGCATCATGGGTCTTTCGGCATAGAATGAAATGTTTCATCTTTAAGAACCTATCAACCACCACAAATATTGAATCATTCCCTCTTTGTGTCCTTGGAAAACAAAGAACAAAGTCCATACTTATATCCTCCCACAGCCTCTCTAGTATAGCTAAGGGATAATACAACCCTATATTCTGGCTCACTCCTTTAGCCATCTAACATAACCTACAACTCTACACAAACTTCTTTACATCCTATGATAACTGGGGCCAATAATAATGCTCACTGATAATGGAAATGGTCTTGTCCCGACCAAAATGTCCTGCCATTCCTCCACTATGCTTCTCCTTTATTAGGTTCTCCCTCATGGAACTCCTCATAATACATAATTGACTTCCTTTAAACAACATGCGATCCTGGATTATGAAATCCAACCACTTTGTCCTGTCAATTGTAATAGGCTCCTTGCAAGCTTTCCAAGCCTCTGCAAAATCAGGATCTTCAGGGTACAATGTCTTGAGTTCATTGAACCCAACCACTTCAATCTGTATCTCTGTGAACAATGTTTGCCTCCTACTTAAGGCATCTACAACCCTATTCGACCTCCCACTCCTATGCTTTAAAACAAAGGTATAACTTTGCAAAAATTCTACCCATTCATATGCCTCTGATTTAATTTTCCTTGACTATTCAAGTACTATAATGCTTGATGATCAGTATACAGAAAAAATTCCTTTGGCAACAGATAATGTCTCCATTTCTTTAATGCTTGAACTATTGTATAAAATTCTTGATCATATACAAAGTACTTTCTCTTTGCATCATTTAACTTTTCACTAAAATAGGCAATGGGCTTACCTTCTTGGCTCAACACTATTCCAATAGCACAACCACTAGCATCACAATCCACCTGAAACACCTTATTGAAATCTAGGAGGGATAGAACGGGTTCTTTTGTCACCTTCTGCTTCAATAGATCAAAAAATATTTCTTCTCCTATGCTCCACTTGAACTCCTTTCTATCCCCTCTCATTGTTTTAGTCAGGGGTGCACAAATACTACTAAAGTTTCTAATGAACTTTATGTAAAAGCTGGCCAAACCATGGAAAGATCTCACCTCAGTAGCAGTTCTTGTGGTAGGCCATTCCAGAATAGCCTTCACCTTCTTTGGGTTCATTTTGAGACCTTCTACCGAGACAACAAACCCCAAGTACACTAACTCCCCCTTCATTAAACTACACTTCTTTAGATTAATCAATAATTTCTCCTCTTTTAACTTCTCAAAGGCTCTACGAATATGCATTAAATTCTCATCCAAAGTCTTACTGAAAATCAAAATATCATCTAGATACACAATAACAAAACTTCCAAGAAACTCTTTCAGTACCTCATTCTTGAGCCGCATGAATGTGCTCAGTGCATTGGTTAGCCTAAAGGGCATGACTAACCACTCGTGCAGTCCCTCTTTGGTCTTAAAGGTGGTCTTCCATTCATCTCCCTCTCGAATCTGGATCTAGTGATATCCACTCTTCAAATCGATCTTTGTGAAGTACTGAGCTCCACTCAAACAGTCCATCAAGTCATCCATCCTTGGCAGGGGAAATTTGTACTTGATTGTTATCTTGTTTATAGCATGTAATTTTTTACACATCCTCCACTCCCCATCCTTCTTCAGTGCTAGTACTACAGGTACTGCACATGGACTCAGACTCTCTTGAATCAAACCCTTTCTCAACAACTCCTGAACTTGTCAGTTCAACTCCTCATTTTCTGTAGGGGTCATTCTGTGAGCTGCCTTATTTGGCAAACTGGCTCCAAGGATCAAGTCAATTTGATGATTGATCTTCCTCACTAGTGGTAAACCCTCAGGTACATTATCAAAAATAATATCCTGAAACTCATTCAATAATCCAGAAACTTCTACTAGCACCTTCTCACTATCTTCCTTATCCATTTTAAGAATCAATGCATAACACATACACTCATGCTTTATGCCTTCTAAAAATTTCCTTCCATCAACATAACAAACTCTAGCACTATTGCATACCTTTTCTTCGACCTCCTTTAGGAGTTTCAATTTATAGCAGACTCCATCCTTTCTCAGGGAATAAGTGTTTGCATGGCCATCATGTATAGCTCGCCTGTCAAACTGCCACAGCCTCCCCAACAACATGTGACATGCATCCATGGGGATGATATCACATAGTACCTCATCACGATAGCTTATGATCTTGAACTTCACTAGGAACTACTCATTGACCAGAACTTTGTGGTCTTTTTGCAACCAGGCAATCTGATATGAATGTGGATGCCTTTCCCTCTTCAGCTTCAACTTCGTAACCATCTCTTCTAACACCAGATTATCGGTGCTCCCACTGTCAATAATGACATCATAGCATTTTCCTTCACATTTGCACCTTGTGCAAAAAAAATTCTTCCTTTGTTTTGGATCCTTCTCTTCAGTCACCAAGGCTCTTCAAACCACTAGGGCTTCTCCCCTTTCAGCATCATATGAATGCTCAGATTGAGCCTCCTTGTCTGCATGTGCAACACTTGCACAACCTTCTGGCCTTCTGTCTATCCTTCCTTGGTGTTGTGGACATTCATAGGCTCGATGCCCTTCTTTGCCACATTGGAAGCAAGTTCCTCTTAAACCACCTCTTTCGGATCCTTGCCCAGATCTTCCTCATCCTCTACCTCTTTGATCACCACTATTTTGATCATGAGGGCAGTAGAATTTATCATTCTTCTGGCCTCAACTGGTACCCACATCTCCATTTTTCTTCTCATGCTCATTTCAGCTTCTAGAAGATCTTCCACTACCCCTTCCGCTTTGACCTCCTCGTCCCTTTTGCTTGCTGTCAAATCTTTTATTCAACTTCTCTTCTGCTTTCAGAGCAAACTATTATGCATCCTCAATGATGGTCATTCTGACTAGGCTTAGCTCCTCTTGAATGCTCAATTGTAACCCATTAAGATAACGGGCTACCTTCTCCTTGTTGGCCTTTGCATGGTCCATTATGATGATCATCTTCTGAAAATATTTTGTGTATTCTTTCATAGATCTATTTCCTTGCTTCAACCCTTGCAATTTCTTCAGTATATCTAACTTGTAGTCCATTGGTATGAATTGTTTCTTCAGTTTCTCCACCATGCGATCCCAACTACTGATCTTTCATTTTCCTCTTCAATTTCTCTCTAACTAGACCTCTTTCCACCAAATATTTGTGTGGCCCTTTAGCTTCTTTTTTTAAACTTAACCTGATCTGGGTCCTCTATTTCTTCATACTCAAAATACTATTCTAACTCATTGATCCAGTCGATCAACTCTTCTGGGTTCAGACTTCTGGAATAACTAGGAACTTCTACTCTAGGCCTTTTTTTGATCTTTGAAACGGCCCTTATCAGCCGCATTTGATCTTGATCAATCACTTCTTCCTCTTCTACATTTGAATCTTCCACTTCTTCTTCATCCTCGCTTTCTTCTCTCCTTCTTAGGTTTAACCCTCTTCTCATCTATTCCTACAATGCATCAATTTGTCTCTGGAGGGCTCTGAAACCCTCAGCCACCAATGGATCTCTTCCACCAACATTTCTACCACCTCTGCCACCTCTGGCACCACCACGTCTACTAGGAATCACTCTTGGAGGAATCTTGAATATCTCAAACCCACAACCACGGTCCTGGTGTGAACTACCTCATGATCGGCGATCTGTCCACATGCTCAAGAAAACCTGGCTCTAATACCACCTGACAAGGGTGCTAACCTGAGACACAGAAAATCATACACAACCAAAGAATATTATTATTATTCTGAATATGAAAGTCTTACATGCAAAGGATCTCAAATTCTTGAGCTCTGCAATACATGCAAGTTACAGAATTATAGAAATTCCCTCTTTTGGAAAATGTGATCTTTTCCCCAAAAAGCCACTCAAAAATTAGAAACTGCCCCCCATAAATAGCTCCTTTTCAGTTTTGAAGCCAAACAACATTTGAATTATGCGTTTTGGCAGTTTGGCACCACAAATTACAATTTGAAATTCAAATTTTAAAACCCTATTCGAAAATTAGCACATTTTTTAAAGTGCACTAACTTTTGAGAGCCATAACTTTTGATCCGGTACTCCGTTTTTCGAACCGTTTGAACCATTGGAAAGGTCTCGAAGTCAAGAATGTGCTCAAAATTTTCTATGCCAATTTTAGCAATTTTGGGGCTGTTTCAGGGTTGTTTCAGGCCTCAAATATGATCTAGAAGGTTTTCAGGTGCAATTCTGGGAGACTGAAACTACAATATCTTTCAAACCGGGAATGCTCTCGGCCTGATTCTTTCACCAATGTTCTTATTTTTCTGTTCTAAATCCTCCCATATAATTTTTGTCCCCAAATACCTTCAAATTCCAATACCTGCTAAAAATAGCAGTTGACTAGAAAAAGCATAAAAGCAAAACTGAAAGTTGGGAATTACATTATGACGAAAAGGGTATCCAAAACTGCAAAAACATCAAAGAAACTACAAAAAGGAAATGCAAATATTTTAGGGTGATGCAGGATTTCCCTTACACCACTGGATGCTCTTGCATCACAAGGCATGAGGAAAAAAAATCAGGCCATAAACTCGTAAGCATCTGTACTTGTTCATATGGTCATACTATATGGAGTGGTCACATCTATTTGTGTTAGTCGACAAAGAATATTCTGCATTTTTTGGCATATTCAATGCATATTCTAATTCTCTAAGTAGTACCTTGTATGTGCCACCTAGTGTACCCCTCTGTGTTAGTGTTGGTTACATCACATCAAAAGATAGTCGATATAAAGCTTTTATTTTTGGGTAGGTTCTTTTAGTAAATATTGGTTTTTAAATATTAAATTGTCGCCCAATTGTTATGCCATCCCATGGTCATAGTGGGGTCTCTATAGCCTTGGGCCTGCCTTAGCAAGGGGTTTATGCCCCGGGCCATGTGATCTATGGCCGCCGCCCCCCAAACACCCCACCCCAGCAACACCGTCGTTGGGTGTGATGATGATTTTTTAAATTGACTATTAAAACTGTGGTCACATGGAGGACCATGACCCAGCCCTCGAGGGCTTAATATTTTGCACCTGTTTAGTTTATGCATGCCCAAATAGGCCTTTTTTTTTCATAACTTGTAATCCAAGATGCAAAAAATTTCAAACAAGATATCGTCAAAAATCTGGCTATGCTAATTTTGCAATGATGTAGGTTATTTTGCATAATTTTGTTGTTTTACGAAATTTATTACCAATTGAAGTTAGATCTTGTTTTATGGCTCTCGAGCTCATAAATTTTTTCCATGATCTTCATTTTTTGTAGTTCTTGTGGAGTTGGAAAGGTATTGAGGAGATCTACATTTCCATCGATGCACCTTTTTTTGTATTCATCCCAAGTTGATCGTTATTTCAATTTTTCCCCAAAGGGTGTTCTAGAGATTAATTGGATGTTTTGTCAATTAGGAGGGTACAATTTTATTTTTGCACTTCATTTCAACTCCAAATCATTTTTCAATCAATTGTTGCTTCATATATTCCAAGGTTGTGCCAGTTTAATATTTTCCAATGTTCCTTAGCATCAAGTTTGTAGTTGCTTTATCATGATTCTGACCTGAGTCCTTGAGTGACTCTAATATGGTTTCTAACATCAAAATTATATTTCCTTTTCTTACCAAATTAAGGATTCTAGTGTTACTCCACAAGTGTGCTTCAAGTGCTTATTTATAGCAGGTTATCTCATTATGGGGGGGTTGTATGGTCTCTCTTGTGATCCATTGTGTGGATGGAGATTGATTGGATTTGTGATGGATATTTTCATTGGGGGGAGGTTGAATGGTTTCTTCTTCATCTCTCTTATGGAGGGGTTTTTCCTTGAATGATGTTTTATCCTCTCATTTTTCATGGAGAGCATTATTGTATTTATCTCTCTTTTGGGGAGGAGTTTTTTCCTAGTGGGTTTTCTCCTTTTTTTCCAATTGTGAGAGATTGCATTTGTATTTGTACATGTCGGTACCTAACATTGCCTCATAGCCAAGACCCATCTTTTTGTCATTTACATAAGTACTCCCTATGTTTTACTTAAAGGGGACGTTGGTGTAAATAGGTGTTTTACCTATCTAGGTCCTATTTACATTGCTAAGTCCACTTAAGTTCTAGGAATGAATCTTTCTAGTTAATCATTAGTTGTCACTTATATTATCTAATTGGAATTTATTTAATGCTTGTGTCTTAGGTTGTTATGAGTTAGTTGTCTCATGTGATAGGATTAAGACACTTGTCATGATCTTGTCTAATCTTGTTCCTCACCTTGCCTATATAAGCAAGGCTTCATATGTACATTGTCATATTTAGTTTGTCTACTATATTGGCATTCTTGCATCATTAATCATAGCATGATATTTTTGCCATATCTCTTGTGGAAGTTATTTTGTCTTGTAGGTGATCCTAGAGAGTTGAGGAATTCACCATAAACTCCTACAATACTAATAGGCATAATAGCATACAAAGTATCTATGGCATCATATTTAGTACATCATATCAAAATATTGAATATGCACACACTTTACTAGTTATTTAAACATTAATTATTTTGTCCATAATGAGTAAATAAAAATGGCGTGTGAAATATTTGGAGCATGTTGGGAAAAAATTCATCAACTCGATGGATTAATTAAAAATAACATAAAAGTTTATTTTAAAATTATCATACAAGGAAATGCTCTATGAAACTCTTCATAGTCCTCATGATTGCATGTCCTTTGAATATTGGTTCCATTAGACCTTGCACTGAGTTACTTATTTGTTACACAAGATCAACTTGTGAACCTCAAGTACTCTAAGAGACTCTATCATTACCACCAATATGTATGAACCTTTAAATAATTCTAATTGAGAACATGAGAAAAAACTAGAACGTGCTTTTTCAAATAAGAAACATAGAAAATATTATGCAACTAAGCAAGAGCAAACAATAGTCTAACATGTCAAAATTTGGGTTAATAAGTTCAAGCACTTCAAATGGGCCTACATATCTAGGATCCAAATTTGATGATTTACTAAATGAATAAATTTTTTATGAGGTTTAACTCTAAGAAAAAATTTGTATTCAACAACAAACTACCTCATTTCCCATTGCAAGTCAGCATAACATATTTTTCCTATCATTGATTTCAACCAACCTTTTCCCAAATAGTTTGAATTTTGCTTCCATCTCCACTAACATTTCTAACCCAATGCTTACCTTATCTTCCAATATATCCCAGTTGATAGGATTCATGGTTTTTCTATCATAGAAAACTTCAAATGGATTTATTTTTAAAGCAAAGTGATAGGAATTATTATACACAAACTCGACTAGTGGAAGGTATTCTTCCCATTTGTAATATTATTCCATATAATACAACTATAATAAATCTTCTAACACCTAATTTACCCTTTCAATTTGACCATTGATCTCTAAGTGATAAATTTAATTGACAGATGATTCTTGGAAGACCTTGCATAAAATCCATGGTGTTAACTTTCCATTTCTACTTTGGTACATCATGTGGATATATAAATCCTACAAGGTGTGTGTGTTAAACCTTAACTTGATATAATATAACTCTAGAACCTACCCAAAAAATTGGTTGCATCATGTTTGATTTCCTTCTAAAAATCTAGAGGTTTTAGATAAGCCAGTAGCTTAGTTACACTAAAATGTCTAGAATAAGGTGAACGATTAGCTTCTATTAGGACTAACATTCTTAATTCTCCCTACTCCAAAACATATATCTACCATTGAATCTTAATATTCCGCTAGGTTAAAACTAATACCTAACATACTTGAACCTTGGAGATTCTCTAAAATAGATCTCTTGACTTGCTCATAAGAATTATCCCCTAAGAAATGCTTTAAAACATATTATTGAAAAGTTGATTGAATGGTAGCCATCATAAAAATATATTATCTATGGTTAAGAGCATCAACCACATAATTTGCATTTCTTTAAATATAATTTATGAGAAAATTATAATCTAAAAAGAATTTTAGCCATCACCTTTGGCGTACATTCAAGTTTGGTTGTGTGAAAATGTACTTGAGTCCCAAGTTATTTTCCTTAAGCTCAAATGGCTTGCCAAGTAAATAGTGTCTCCATATTTGCATTACATGAACTATCACTAAAATTTGCAAATCATATGAACCATAATTCAATTTATATGGTTATATTTTCTAGACTTATAGGCCACAACCTCACTATCCTATATAGGTACACCTCATGAAGCTTCACCTAATGTATTCATAAAAACTATAATATGCCCTTATAGATCAGGAACTCTAATAATTGGAGTTGAAGTTAATATTTCCCTTATGGTTTGGAAAACTTCCTCACATTTATCTGACCATACAAACTATTGGCCCTTTCTCTAAAGTGAATTGATGGGGTTGGCTATCTCAAAAAAATTCATCACAAACTTCTTGTAATAGCCTACCAATCCCATAAAGCTATGCACCTCATGGAATTTTTTTGGTGCTGGCCACTCCAAAAATTTCTTTCATTTTATCAAGTCAATAGACATTCCCTAGGAAAAAAGGGCATGTCCTAAGTAGTGATTTTCTTTCTACAAGAGTGCACACTTCACAAATTATTGAAAAGGTTGTGCTCTCTTAATTGTTGCATCGTTAACCATAAATGATATGTGTCCTTCCTCATTTTTGGAATATATCAAAATGCCATCTAGAAAGATAAGCATAAATTTATCCAAGAAGTCCTTGAAGACACTATTTATCAAGTTCATGAATGTAGTTGGTGCATTTGTTAAGTTTTAAATGGTAACACTATAAACTCATAGTGACTAAACATTATTCTAAGAGGTATTTTAAGGATGTATTCCTCTTTGATCCTCAATTGGTGATATCTCACTCTTAGTTCAATCTTAGAGAGAATGATTGCTTTGCATATTTGTTCAAAGAATCATCAATGCAAGGTAAATGAAACATTTTCTTACTTTTTATTGTTATTTTATTGATAATTATTTAATCTATATGTAGATATACTTTTATGTCCATCTTCTTGACAAAAACCACTAGTGCACCCCAAGGAAACACACTTAGTCAAATCAACCCTTTTGATAGTAATTCTTGTAGTTGAGATTTAAGCTCCATGAGATATTTTGTCATCATTTAGTATAAATCTTTAGACTAAGGTTTTAATGCTAGAATTGTATCAATTGAGAAACCAAATTTCCTCTAAGGAGGTAGCCCAAGCAATTATTTGATAAATACATCTTAATAATCATAAATAAAAGGCTAATCTTGCAGTGTGGGTTCCTTGGAATATTCTAATTGATCCACCTTGATTGCATAAATTTTACACCCCTTCTTTATTTCTTCAATTGCAAGGATGAACTTTTCCTTGGTTAATTTCTTGTTTAACCCCCTGAATCTAAACCTAGTTTCCCAAGTTATTTAGGAATTCAAACAATGTTTATAAGGAAATCAACTTTTTATGTATAGTACCACTAAAAATTTATCCCAAATATTACATTATAAGAACCTAATGGTGCTACATAAAGGTTTGCTTTAGTGGGAAAGGTAGCTATTTTGAACTCAACTTCAAAGATACATTGCTCTACCTTAACTTTTACTTGATTTGCATATTGCAAAGACCCAGAGTTGTCCATAAATCCATCTCTTTTGGAAATTTTAACAAGCACTCTTGGTGCCAAAAAATATTCTATAGATCCAACATCTATCAAAATAGAAATAGGCTAACAAAAAAATGTACCTAAAGTCTCAATAGGTGCAATTTGATAGTTATCTTGGTGATTGTTGATCGTTAAGTGGATTCTTTACTAGAAATTTGTTTTTTAAGAAGGTAATGGGGAATTCTTGAAGTTGTTTTCCTAATTCTAATTTGAACACTCATTTGTATAATAATTACCTCCACATTTAAAACATCCTCCTAGTGGTCCTCTCCTTTTTATACGCATTTCCTCTTTTTTATCATTTTTTCCTTTGGACTCATTGTCCCTTATTTTAAACTTTGAACCATTATTATTCTTAATACCTTTGCCATTGAATTTATGATTGAAGTTTTTTTTTTATTCAAATTATTCTATTGAATGAATGATGATATGTCTTAGAGTTTTCAAAATTCCTATGGAACTTATCTCTCAAGGGGGAAATAGACTTGATCATCTATTATTGTTTAATGGCCTTCTCAAACACCCGATCTATATATGAAAGATGATACACATATACCTGTCCTCAAATCTTGGGATTTAAACCCATGGTGAGTTTTTGAATGAAAAATTATTCATCTTACTAATATTGGGGAACATATTTGATAATTTAGGTGAAATTATCCAATTATTTTGTTATTGAATATCCCCTTACCTTAAATTTTAAAAATTGGTCATTTTTTTGTCAGAGTAGAGTTGAGGTAATCATCTTTATCTAAATAAAGACATAAACTAATTCCATATCAGGTTAGTGAAATCCAACCCATTTCTATTTTCTTGTTGGACCACTAGGTAGAATATTTCCCAAAGATTTGGTATGCTCTCAATTTTCTTTAGTTATCTCTAAGTAGTTTAAAATTTAAAAAAGAAAAAACTATCTCAACAAACAATGCTTTGACTACATCCCCTAGAACTATACCATCAAATTTTTGGTGGATTCACCTTCTTCACATCTCAAGAAAGTCCATTTTCTATATGTTCTATCATGTATGCATGTCTTTCAATCTCTTCAAGACTAAGTTGTGAAGGTAGTGGTTAATCATGTATCTCATTTACACAATGGTCCTGTTCTTTGTCAACTTCCTTACCACACTCTCAAGGTCCTCAAACCTCTTTCTCTAAGGCTATTATTCTTTCTCTAGTTTCATTAAGTGAAATGAGAATTTAATCAAGCTTAGAAATTGGGTCATTTGTGACTTGGCTTGAAATACTAGGAACACTTCTCAAGTTCATCCTAACGTGTACCATAGCATCTTGATATGACCAAGTTTTGGTAAATTATTACAAGAAAACCATATAGAAATCTTATTATATTTTCTATCAATCATAAGTTTAAACAATGCATGGTTTCAAGGAAAGAGAGAATATTATTTTATTTTAAAATAATGAGTTACACATCCTTATGTATAATGAAGGATATTTTTTACAAATTTTAAGACACTAATTAGGCTTGAATTCCTTAGGTTATTCATCCTCAAAAATTATATTCAAACCATTGGTGGCAAGATGTACGCATAGGTACACCTCTAATACCTCCATACTCAAGGTAGGATCATTATAGCCACACTATAATGAATTGTTGTTGATTGTAAAGTATATATTTGGTTTTAGAAACTTTCAATCTTACATTACATTTATTTAATTTCACTCAACCCATATTTGATGCCAAGATCATGGAATTGAAAGCAATATCTTCTACTCACTAGGTAGTGGGTGGACTTCCCTTTGGACTTGGTTTGAATTATACATATGTTATTTTTCCTGGATCCTCCCATCTCTAGATATAAACAAAATTCACTATTAGTTAGCCTAGATTTGCACATATAGTTAGCTCATCAATCTTGTGCTAGTTGCACTAGGCTTGTAGATCTTAAAGTTTGAACCTATAATTTAATAACAAATGTAATGACTTTACATATTAAAACTAATAGACATAATTAATACTTTAGAAAATAAAGAATCTAAGTAAAATAATTTAATTATGTTTATTAAAAGGCATAGATAAGTTTTTTTAAACAAAAACTAAACCATGGAGATTCTTAACTTGGATTAAAACTACTTATATTATGCATAGAGAGAATCATATGCATGGTGAAAATTTTTATACTCTTTAACTTATTCATAAACAAAGTTGCAAATTAACATTGTGGTTATTTAAATATCTATATATATGTCGTCGTGTATAAAGATTTTCTTTTATGCATTTTGATAAGTGATGTGAGGTTATATGTATGTAGAAGTCTAATAGTTTATAGGGTCGAATACTAAGGATAGCTAGAAATAATACATGAACAATAATAAATTCAACTAAGAATTCATTATATATGTTTTATTTGTCTATGACATGTATTATCTTGGCTATATACCTTAATGGCACTTGAAACTATGTGAGGAAACATTGCATATGTCTATTAACTCTTCCAAAATAGTATTATACATGACCGTTATACAATATGTGTGTGTAGATG
>VDFB02045862.1:0-42194 GCA_007258455.2 Sequoia sempervirens
CCTAATTCTTTCTCTATATATATCTCTCTCTCCCTTTCCCCCCTCTCTCTATCTATCTCTCTACCTTCCCCCTCCTAATTCTCTCTCTTCCCCTCTCTTTGTCTCTCTCTCTCTCTTTCCCTCTCTCTCCCTCTCACTCTCTCTCTCTCTCTTTCCCACCCTCCACCTCCTAATTACTCTTGGGTATATATGTGCAAAAATCAGAAATCCAATTTAGATCGAATATCTGATTTAGATCGGATATCTAATTTATAGCACAAAAATATTACATTTTAAAATGTTTTTCAAATTAGATATTAGACATGAATTCGATATCCAAAAAAAAATAGATATCCAATTTGTAGTACTTTGGCTTGGGAATTGCTATGGATCAATGTACTGACACCCAACCCCAAAAAAAAGTCAACTCGAGATTTTCACGTTTTTTGGCCAATTCAAAACACTAATTTTTTCATGTTACCATTTTTTTTCCCATCATGATCCTGCATATACCCAGGTCTAAATCAGGTAGTTGTTATTGCTAAGGTGGATCACTTCTTTCTTCAAAGGCCATACACTTATGATTGGGTCAAGTGTTCTTTTCTCAAGAAAATTCCTATTGCCTTTTTGATAGGTTAATTATGATTTGACTAGATGGGTTATGAAGCACTTATTTCAAACAAATATCTTTATGAAAGAAGTATATTGGCATGAAATTAAATATGATTTGTATTCCAATGTAAAAACTACAAAGAATGGAAACAATTCTTTCAACACATTAACTATTATGCAGTAGTCAATTAAAATGAAAAAGCTTACTCTATATTAGTTAGGATACACAACTAAGAAAATGATCTAAAGTGACTTATTTATCCTAGAGGAACTAAGTATATAGTATACAAAGAAAACCAACAAACCCACAACTACCCTATTTTGAAGGAGTTTAGTTTTCTCCCCTTCTTGATCACCAATATTGTCTAATTATTTTAAAGAGATGAAGGGTCATCTTCTTTTATTCAACCTAGTAAATGGCTTGGTTTAATGAAACTTAACAAAGAAACTGTAAGCAAATTGCTACATTTGGCATTTCATGTTGAATAAAGAGTGGTAACAATAATCTACTTATAGTTTTAAAAAACACTATTTTTATAAGAAGGATTGACATTAGAAAGATAAGTGTTACTTATAGTTTAATAAAACGCTATTATAGTTTTACCAACATATACTATTGTATGCTTGCATGGCTTCTTAGTTAATATATGGGGAGATAGAGATAGATGGGGAGAGAAGAGAAAGACTATATGGGAGAAGAGATGGAGATATATGGGAGAGAAGGAAGAGATGTGTGGAGATAGAGAGTAGATGGAATGGGGGGATAGGGAGGGAGAGATGGAGAGAGAAGATAGAGAGGGGGAGGGAGAGAGGGATATAGATAAAAAGAGATAGAGAGAGGAGTGAGAGGGAGATAAAAAGAGAAATAGAGATAGAGATATAGAGTAAGAGAGATAGAGGGAGAGATGGAGTGAATGAGAGAGAAAGGGGGGAGAGGGAGAGATAGCTCAATAGATAGAGGGGGGAAGAGGGAGTGACATATATAGTGGGAGATATAGAGATATAGAGAGCAACAGGGAGAGATATATCAATCACCCTCCCTACATCTCTATCTATTCATCCTTATCTCTTTATCTCTCTACCTCTCTCTATCTCTTTGTCTCCCTTTCTATTTGTATATTTTTCATTATCTCCTCTCTCTATATTTTCTTCCCTATATTTATCTTTGTCTCCTTACATGTGCAATGGGTACATTGAAGAGGTCTTAAAGGAGAATTATCATATCTTTAATCAAATGGCATGCTACCTTGAGCATAACTCCCCAAGGAAACATGCCATCCTTGGATTGTTGACATGAAACAACCAATCAAAATTTGGACTCTCTCTCTATTAATATATATTACTATTATATTAAATATATATTATATTAATTATATTTTGTATTATATAAAAATATACTTATTATTAATTATTAATTATAATAATTTTATATTTATTTAATAATTTTGTTAAAAGAATATAATATATATAATTATAATAAAAGATGGTATATTATTTATTACGTCAAATATGGCTCTAATATATACTTAACTATATTGCTTAGAATAAAGCCCTGGCTAAATGGGCCAAAATTTTCAACTTAATTAACATATTGTAAAACCCTAGCGAGAACTAGGTTGTGGCTCATCCAAATTGGAGAGTGAAGGTTAATGCGATTAATAGAAGAGTTTGGAGTAGTGAGAAACAAAGGTCAATGCAGTGAGCAAGGTTTGGAGTGATGAGTGAAAACAAGGTCAATGCCCGGCCGCAGGAAGAGTTTGGAGAGTAGTGAAGAAAGGTCGATACTAGCAGGGAGGAAGAGTTTGGAGTTAAACAAAGGTCAATGCAGTCTTGAAGCGAAGAGTTTGGAGGAGGGAGTGAAAATAAGGTCGATATCAATGCCAAGGAAGATTTTGGAGTAAAAATGGAGTCAATACTAGTAGGGGCCGAGGTTGGACACTCAGGGAAAATCGGCGACCAAGGGGCAATGAGTACTATAAGTTTGGCACCCCCATTCTCTTTAAACTTCAATTTTCATGCCTATTTTCCAAAGATCTTCTCGTACATTGGCACCCCCATTCTCGTAAAATGGTATAAGATAAGAAAGAAAAAATAAAATAGCTTAGTCTTTCACATTTTTATTGACTAGCCTTAGGTCTTGGAAAAACTCCCATAATCTACGCACATCTTGGTTGAGGTCTAGGATTTCATCACACATAGCCTTCATTGCATGAGTCTGAAGCAATTGTAGACTTAGCCCAAGTATATGCTAGGCTAAGGTAGATCTAATGAATTGAAATAGAGGCATACAATTATTCTTTAATACCTCCACCACAAACATATGCTAGGTGTTGGTTGTTTTTATGGTAAGTAGGTTGATCTTCTAATCTACTTATGGAATTTTCAATTCTAATAAAGGGCAGCTCGAAGGACCTGGACCAACTAACAAGGATTTCAAAGACCTCATACACTTTGGGCCTTGCAAGACCCAGGAGCATGATACCTTAATGCGTTTACAACCTCTACACCATCATCATAAACAACATTAACAATAACAAATAATCTCATTTAATAGCTCAACATAATAGGATAATACCGAATAGAATTGGTTGTTTATCAGTAATATCAACTATTTGGAGCATGGGATAGCTACAACAACATTTCATAGTATAATATAGTCATTGATTTGCAATTTGTAGCAATCTCTAGGTAAAGGAAAACACATACTAAACCATACGAATAAGTACAACTTATATTAGTGCCATATATCAATTGGAGGAGTCAAATTTATAAGCATCTAAGGGTTTATGACAGATTTAACACATAACATATAAGATCCTTGATAACACTGCTTTACAATCTCATCAATATTTATTCTAACCCAATAGTACTTATCAAATCCTTATACAGAACCTATCCACCTACAATTCCATTCAAGAATTTTAATTAATTCCTTGAATTAAAGCTAAAACAAGAATCATACACACCACAATAGTGAGATGAACAAAACAACCCTTGATCATTTTATTCAAAATTTAGATATGCTTGTACAATGGAGATACATGAGTTCAAATTAATCATATCAATTCAAATGTCAATACTATCATAAAACATCAAATCCCCATGAATTCAAAACCTACTACAAAATGACTCAAAACATAAATTGCATTTTCCCTAAAACCATCAGAATTTACAATTTGCTTTGCAACTTCATCTAGACTCGACCAAAAACATCTAACTTGCTAACCCGTACTTTTGGCCTTGAAATCCTTCTTATAGAAAAAGAAGGCGCAAAAAAGCATTGGGCCAGAAAGCACATGTGTCACCAGCCAATTGGACCGCCCTGTGATATTTCAAAAAAATGTTACAATAGTAATCTCCCCATAGAATCTTCTTGTTCATTGTGCCCACTGAGAATGGTTGATGCAGCAAAAAAAAACTTCAAGAATTCTATGCCTAGACTATCACCAAAAGACAAAACTGGAATCTGTTGTAACTGCAATAGATAAATTTTCAACCGTTAGCAGCCTACTCCTTTTCACTCTTCCTCAGTTAAATATAAATTTACCCATTTCTGGTACTCTTCATTAGTTGGCCAATCAAAATTGATCACCTCATTCACCTTCACACTATAAGGTTTGTACTTAACTGTGACCTAATTTGCTTCTCTTTCAAAAGACTCCAAGAATGAGCTGGTGCTAATGATTTTTTCCATACAGCTCACCAACAAATCATAATCTAAGCTACCCTATTTTTGAGGGTTTTGTAGTCCAAACATGATATAAAGGGGATCTTACACTTTTTGTGATTACTATAGCTTGTGTAAGAGGCCCAATGGATACTGTTGTAATTGTAAGATGCATGAATTGGGCATAGGATGAGAAATAAAGAAGGTATAGCTGCTGTCCTCAATAGTTTTGTGAAGAAAAGCATGTGAAATGAGAGGTTCAAGCCTAGGTTTTAGAAAAATATGTATGGGAGATCTAATTTTATGATTTTTTATCCATGTGCAGACCTAATGGGTTGTTTCTAAACACTAAATATAAATGATATACATACACACACACACACAGATATGTATGTATGTATATGTATTTTTAAATGTAAATGTAAATGAAATTACTTGATGCTCTCCTAGAACAATAAATGCTACATATCATTAAAGAAATCTATATCTATGTATATAAATGTGTATTTCTAAATGCAAGTGTCAATGGAAAGAGCATATGGTTTTGTAGTGTTATAGATACAACATATCCATAAATTAATGTAATTGAAATTCTAAAGTCTTCAACACATATAATATGAAATTTATCAAACTATTAAACTACATGAGAAATAAATTAAAATAGTAAATACATATGTATGTGTATTTGTAAATGTAAGTGTAAAATAAATAAGAATAATGAAAATTATAAAAGAATACAAGGAGAGGTCTCCTTCCTTCTTGGTAGTGATAACCTCCTCCACACACAACCCTTAAAAATTATGAATAGAGGAATATAATCCTTGAAGAACTCAAAGTTGATTCTCTCCTACCTGATACAATTAGTCATTTTATCCCTACAAAAATTTATAGTGATTACTAGAGGCACATAGACCAATTCTTCATAATAGAAGAATTTGATCATACATTTTTCCAATGATGACATTATGAAAAAACATTAGGTTAAATGAATAATTCCTAGCTAAGTTTTTTAAATCGTGTCCAACTGTATAAGAGAAGACCGCTGCTATGTGTACCTAGATACCATGGAGAAAGGCTCTTTGGGATATTTCATCAATCATCCTACCTTAAAACATACCAAAATTCTCCTTGCAATTAGACATAGGAAGATTTAAGGTGACTTAAAAAAAAAATATTTCCAAAGCATAAACTTATGATGACTTAACCAGGCCTAGTACACACTCCCTCCTCATTAACCACTTAGACATATGGAAATTAAATGCAATTTTTTTGCTATTTTTAGTCATGTAGGTATCCAATAAAACACTTGGTGGTGTTTCCCTTCAAGTTTATTTACTCGAATGAAGAGAAAAATTCCTTTAATTACAATTAGAGAATACATTTGAGGCCTTGGTTGTGTAACTGGTGGACCATAGTCACATTTAACACTTGTTACAAAGTTTGGGAGTTAAAAAGTTAAGTAGATTTGATTTGTGATGGACACATTTGGATAGTAGTAACAATAACTTGCAATCTATCAAGACTTGATTACCTTATAACCTGTGAAATTCTAGTGATGAAATGATAGATTATTCATAATGTCACCTTAGGATCACATCACCATGAAAGAACTTCATCCAACATCCTTATGAGTCTAGGTACCACCAAAGAGGTATTTGTCATATTCATCTTCCTCGAGCAAGGGAAATTCAGGAAGAGAAGAGGAAAGTGAGACATGTAGTATGTCTAAAAGAGGGAGATCAACTAGAGGTTAAAAGATTAGAAGAAAATTATGTAAACACATGGAATTTTTTCTTACTAAAGGGGGGTCATGTTCTTATGATGATGAGAGCATAGGCGATGTCGAGGTGCCCTTGAGGTACAAACATCTACTGAAACAATGGGTACCCAAGGAACTTCCTCTAATAAACACTGATTTTTGTGTCAACGAGAGGATTATTGCATAGCACCATCGTCATTACATGGTTTGGGCTTATTTCTCATGGATGGCATAAAGGTTTTTTACAACAAAGTTACTGAATTGTTGGAGTATGTTGGACCCTGTTACAGTTACAAAGATTGGATGCAACTGGTTCAATATACATGAAGTATGTGTAGGTATGCATTGTCAACAAATTATATACAGCTAAAAGATAAGGATCAAAATAAAAGAGTGGCTATGTACATTGAAAGAGGGCCAAAAGCATCAAGGAATATTATAGGGTTTATAAATAGTACACGACCTGGGTCAACAAATAAGCAACCTAATTGCATATTCGAGGTGCATGAGGGAAACCGTGTATTCATATGTGTGATAAAATCAATAACTACAGGGGAGATTTGCTACTCGATTACAATTTAAATCACTTAGTTACAAACATAGTTACTATGGGGGTGGTACGTACTATGTACCATTTTACCCAACCTCCAATTAATGACTCCAATATACCATTTTATTCTTATGTTTTTTTTCATAAGTCTATTGGGTTCATTTCGATAATGTTTTTTTATATTTAATTTTTGTCACAGTGGGACATTGATCATATAGAGAAGGCTCCGGTCCATAGCACAAATTGCGATTTATCTTTAGGTGCTTCTACCTAACAGGTTTACCTCATTGTAATTGTACAAATTAGATACAAGCAAAATGTTTTATTATTATGTTGTTTTGATAAGTTTATTGGGTTAATTTCAATAATGTTTTTAATATTCTTGTTGCAGTCGACTGATTGGGGAAAGGCACCAACAATAGACGAGAGAATCCATAGGGAGGTGCAATCAATATTATGTGATGATGACATTTCTTATTCAACAAACCCTCTCGATATGATAAGGAAAACCAAAAAAAAATGCAATGAAGAAATCCTTAAGTTGTTATTCATAGTGCCTCAAATAGATGAGATAAGAGAGAGGGTTAAAATATTGACTGAGAGATCACAAAACTTGCAAGTAAGTTGTCATGAGGTATTTAATTATAACATAAGTTCATTCATGGTTTCATATTTTATACTCTTTTATGTCATGAACTAAATATGTGTTGTTTTTATAGGATTTTTTGCATCCTCATGATGCTCTTGGCCATGATAAGGGTATTGCAAGTGCTACTCGAGGAGTAGGGGTTGGTACAAGTGTCCATCTTGATATTTCTACACATTCATCACATCATCTAACCCCATCATCCATGCCTATATTTTTGTTTGAAATGTCAGCAACACATACCATGCAAGCATCCGTTAGTGCACCCTCTAGCAGCGAACACATGCCAGAACATGCATCAAGACATGTACTTGGGAATGCAGAGGCCACTAGTACTGGTGATATTTTAGCAACATTTCTTGGATCTTCCTATATTACTAGTATGGGAACATTTCTGGTCACATTTGTGGTGATAAAGGATTTCGTTCCCATAAAGATAGAGAAGGTCGCATGAACTTTAAAATGTTTTAGTTATTATTATATATAATCCAATTGAAATTTACTTATTGATCGCTCTTTTAGACTATTGATCCCATGATCATTTTGTAGGAAATGATTTTTTTATAAACATCTAAGTGATATTACATTGGAGCTCTTCGGGCCCACCATACGTACATGGTGGAATGCCCAAAATCAAGATTTAAAAGATGAGCTCATTAACAGTTTAGTTGTGCTCTTCGATGATAAAACATTCAAACCAAACCAAGGTCCTTAAGAATGTTGGTACCTATCTAAAGTATGTGAGGGACCAATATAGGTCACATTTAGAGAAGAACAAAAATTACGAGTGTCCCCCCATGATTCTGGAGAGGGAGTGGAAGGACCTAGTGTTGCATGGAAAGGAGAAGGCTGAAAACAAAAAAAGAAAGACACCATCGAGCCAAGGAAGGTATGTGATACTATCAACAATGTAATTATATACTGATTACTCTTTCATTTTTCATAATCTAACGTATTTCAAACTTTTCATAGGCTACCTGACACATCGAAGGAAACAAAGGAAAGACTAGAAAAATACATGTAATACAAACTTGGCTCTGGTGGTTACATGAAATTAGCCACATGAATTATAAGTATCAATAAATGAAATATTGTATCCAAATAACGAATTGAAAATAATTTTGGTTTTATCACACCATAGAAGCAAAATTCATCATCTTATGTAAAAATGTAGGGCTTTGAATTCAATAGAGTTCCCACAGAATATGACCTAAATATTTCCTTCTAGCAAGGCTATGGAGCCGTGGCTAAATGCCTAAGAGTCTTGAATGGGAAAACACAATCTTCCACTGCATCTGACATGCAGGTAAATAAACTCAATAAAGTTTATTTAAAATTGAATACTTGTGCAATCTATTCAATATTAATTTTCACCATAAAGTAATTGCATGCCTATTTGTTTTAAACATTCAAGCAATGATAATACTGCACATGACATTGGAATGCAGCCTGGTGAGGGTGGAGCACAACCTATAGATGAAGGTCATGGTGTGCATCCTGATACTATAGAGCATGTAGAGTGTGATCAACATGTTAAGCATGATTAGGCTAGAGAAGATCAGGAACATGATGTGGCCCTATCAGGTAAAGAGGACCACTTTAAAGTTCTTTTAAACATATTTCATTGCAATTGGTGTATTAATTAATGTAACCTTTCATGTTTCAACTTTAAAGCATGTAGAGTGTAATCAATGTGTTGAGCATGATCAGACTAGAGAAGATCAGGAACATGATATGGCCCCATCAGGTAAAGAGGACCACTCTCATGTTCTCTTAAACATATGTAATTTCAATTGGTGTATTAATTAATGTAACCTTTCATGTTTCAACTGCAGATCCGGATTTAGAGGGTGTTCAACATGTTGAGCATGAGTCTATAATAGAAGTTTAGGAACATGATGTAGACCCATCAGGTAAAGAGAACCACTCTAATATTCCTTTAATTAATAAAATACTTGTAACAATAATAATAAAACATATTAGTTTAACATTACTTTGTTATTACAGCAGACCCCCCTTGCAGCGGTGTTCACTTCATGAGCAAACGACTAGGCTTACATTAAGATTGTCATGCCCATAATTTTGTAAAAAGAACTGGACAATTTTTTTTAATTTATTTATTCATTTTTAATACTAACTAACATGACAACCACAGTATACTTATCACTTGGTTAGCCAAACCATACTAGCATTGTCAGTATTAAATCTTCGTACAAATATTAGTAACCATAACTTTAGTCTTAATAGTGTTATTGTTTAGTCTTAATCAAGTCTTTAATGATGGTAAATTGCTATTCTTTAAATCATAACTCAACACTAGTAATTTACCATCACATTAAGCAAAACATTATCATTAGTTCAATCGCTACTATTACAAATATTATTATTTGTTCACAACTTAATAGAATAGTTTTATTATTTAATCAATGCATCTTCCTAAGGTTACCATCCCTTAACCCATACTTTATTTTGAAAAGTATTATTGTTATAATTATTATTGCTATTATTAATATTTATTCTCGACTAACAATGTTGGATATATTATTAACCAACTGTATGCCATACTATGGCTACCTATCCATTAGCTAAACAATACCAACCATGATTTAACAAGTAATAATATTATCATCCTTCGTAATGATATTTCCAAAGTTATTTCTTAATATTATTTCTCACCTTGATCCCTTCATCATAAATAATATTCTTACCTAACATAAATATTAACTCTGTAAGTATTAAATGTTAGTACCAATATAATATCTACTATTATTTAAAACATTAATATTAATGTAATGTTAATAATAATATAAAATTGATATTATATAAGATTATTATTAATGAATCTACAATGTTAATAATGCCCAAACAATATTAATATTAGCATAATTAATATTGTTATTAAAATACTCATATCAATGCTAACATCAATAAAAAAAATTAGAGTAACTTCAATCACCCTCAATTAATGATATAAATTTGATAATTATGGTAATGATATTTGTAATTCTTATAATACATATCATTTCCCAGAGATAAGAGTATTATAAAAATACAATTCAACTTTGAACAATATTTTTTTTGTTTGTCGGATACTTCTCTATGCAGTCCAATTGTGAAAAATATTACTTTTGTTACATTACATTATATATATATATATTTTTTTTTTCCCTTTCCCTTTTGCTCTTTTTTTTTAATTTTTTTATTTTACCTTTGCATGTACTTAATAAAAAGATGGAACATTGAATGAAGATGCATATTTTTCTGAGAATTTTAAATAGGGCACAAACTATTATTATTACCATTATTATATGCATAGAATAATCGTTATGAATCCTAAAAGTTAAATATTGACCTAACTATTTTTATTTTATTCATTTCGTTATGAAACAGATAGCTTTGCTCCAGCTGGGTGTTGCAGCTCTAAGGGCATCTTATTTACCTGTATTATCTTCAAGGGCTGCAGTGAAAGGGTTTAAGCAATAACATAAAATTTTGTGGTCTTCCTCCTAATACAAAGTTTTTGTCTATCTGTAGAGGATTGAAGGGGAAGCTCTACAACCAGGTTGAAGAGATGAAGCAGCAGATGAAGGGGCAGTGTTCAATGAGAGGTTAGCTCCATAGTTTCCTTAGTGAACTAGATAAAGCATGGATTCCTTGCATATATTCAAACCTATTGCCTTCCTCAGATCCCAAACTAGAAGCATTTATTTTATATTTACTTGTATTTGCAGCAATAAGGAGTATGTGGAATGGAGTGGTGGGACGGTTTATACCCACCATGGCCTCTCTATTGTGTTTACAATATCTTATGGGATAGCAACATTACTGCTTCAGATTTGAATAGCTTTGCTTTCTTAATTTAAATTAGAACCCCTAGATTTGATTCTTATAATATTCACAGATTACAAGTATTTGTTGGTTTCATTTTTAAACAACATTTTAAAGCTGTATTTATTTTGTTTTTCTGCCACAAACAGCATAACAACAGTATAGATCTCTGGGGTTTGAAAAATCAAACTGTAGAAAATTTATTTGTATTTATTTATTTTTATATTGGCAGAGGGTTTTATTCATTTATGTGTATACTATATGATTTTCCAGCCAATGTCAACCAGGGATCTTTGATTTAAAATTATTAATGTTATTATTTCAAATTTATTTGAAATATCTGTTTGCTCAAAACATATATATTTACCTCTGCATTTATTTATTTGTTTATTCTTTTAAAATTTCATATTCTTGCTCATTTAATCACTTGTAGCCAAATACACAATATTATGTTTATCTGTTGCTTTCCCTCTTTTATTTAATTTAAAACTATTATTTTTATTTAATGTAGTCTGTTGTTTATATATATACACACATAGCACAATAACTGCCTCTATTTTCATTTTACAGGAAACTGTTATTTTTATTTAATCAATATTTAGTTTATTTTGTTACAGATATATTTGTTAATCAAATTACTATTTTATCAGCAGCATTTTTTTATTTAGCAACATGGTTCATTTTTATCTCTCAACAGACTGCAATAATATATTTCTATAGAGTTCTTACAAATATTTATGTAAAATATATATACATTATTTTACATATTTAGATATAAAATATAAAATGAGAATATATCAAAATGTTTTGCATATTTAAATACAAAATATAAAATGAGTATATATTGTTCATATATTATTAAAAGAATGGAACATTTAGAAAATATATATGTACATATAACAACATTGTACTATTAAATAGATTTATAGAGTCAAAAGGATATTTAAACCACTTTTGCGTATTTATAAATTATTTATCTAGATTTATAATATGGGTTTTGGAGAGCTATAAGGCAAGTCAATTTTACACGCATTATCCCTAAGCTTATACTTATTTCCTTTCTTTTATTTTCATTACGATTTTGTAGAGAAGAGACAAATATCTTTGAGAGCATTAAAATGAACATATAATAAAACTAACATTTTCATTTGTCCAATTTTAAATGGTGGCTCTCTTTCATTATATACATCTTAAATTGACATATTTATCCCGTTACACATCATTTTAAAAGAAAACTTTCTCTTGTTCCAAGTTACTAAATATTTATCTACCTTGCATAGCTAATAGATTCAAATTTTCATTCAAAGACAAATCTAAGTATTTGTAGTTCATATTCTAAATTTATCTACCTTTGTCAAACAAATTGTCTTTCATAGACCAAATAACTTTAATGCAAAATGACCTTGGATTTCCATCTTCAAAATATCAATATGGGACTTCAAAGAATAATCAATTAACACATCTTGCTCTATTCCATAGTTATTTTCTTTATTTTTTTGTAACAAGATACAAAAATACACTCATTGAGCTTACATTGTCACATTAATAACGATGCAATAAATGATTTAAATGATTCACAATCCAATGGATAAACCTTTCTCTTAATGATCTTTCATTTCACAATAAGGCACTTGTCGTCAATATTGCAACAATATATAAGAATACAATGAATAAAACACAAAATAATGAGGCTTGCTCACCACCCAACCTTAATGGCATCATGAAGCCTCATGGGCTCTAGCCATACCCCCGAGCAAGAACTAAATGACTACCAATGATCATGGTAGGAAGACTAACAAGCATAGTCTATCTATGATTTTTTTTTTATATTCATCCACCAAGCATACACTAAATTTTCATACACAAAAACTTGGTCTTTTACCTAACATGTTTCAAAATCTACAAAAAAATAACACAACAACAAATTCCCTACTTAAGCAAATTTAATAACAATGAAGAGAATAGCTTATCTCCATAATTTTGTTCCTTGATCACCTCCTTTGCATGTGAGAGCTCCTTGCTCCATTCCAACTTTCTTTCTCTTCTTTTCCCCCAAATTCTCCATCCAACAACAATCATTCTCCAAAAGGAGAAGTGGGTAACATCCATTTCCTCTTTTCCATCCAAGTATATAGGAATTCAACTTGAATTCACTTGAATGAGAGAGAGACACGTGTCACTCTCTCATTTGATCTTTCAACACACATCCCCACAAGTTCTCACACATGTGTGTGACTTTTGGGGAGATGGGGAATGTACTATGACACTCTACCCAACATCCCTTACAAGGTGGCTTCACACATGTGAAAGCCTTGATGCTCTTCCCAAGCTCATTAATGAACTTTGGGGAGTGTGGTGGGAGAGTGACAATTCACTTCTCCCAACTCCCAAGAACTCAATTTCGTCACACTTTTTCAAGTGGACTTTTGAAGGGTCATATCATGCCCTAAGGACAAATTCACATGTCCAAAGAATCCCCCTTCCATAGGTATAGGTCCTGGGAGTCTATTTTTGCACTAATATCAATAAAGTTGACCAAACAATACTCTAAAAAGACCAGGTTAAAGGCCAATTCGAAATTTTAAACCCAACTAAGGATTTCAAAATCCTAATTATGATTACACCCTTAATCACTTGACCTAATTCAATAAAGCTTAAAAACAAATGCTTACAATAAAATACCAATCATTAAAACTCTAAACATAATTAAAGCTTACACAAAACCCTAATTACCTCCTAGGTCATAGGGTCAAAATTTAAAACTTCAAAAGATAAATTTTTAACTTGGGTCTAGATAGTTCTCCCTTTTACCCTTGAAATTACTCACATGTATTTTTCCAAATACATGTTAGGTTAGAATATATTAAATACCTGTTCCAAATATCAATAAGATCAAATTCAATAGTTAGTAAATCATAATACACATATATATTCATTTTATTTTATTTTATTTTCCTATGGAAAATGGAAACTTTGAGCATGCATGAAATAATAATGAAACCCTAACCTTAGCTAAATAATTTATTTTCACTACTAAATTTACTCTTGGACACTCCTTCCTCTAATTAAATTCATCATGCAATTTGATATATATATAATTTATATAAGTTTTCCTCAAATTATCCTACCTTAGGTATACTCCTCATTAATTAGAGTTGTCCTTTAAATTTACCTTGATAGTGCTCAAGTCTAGGGATCCTTTGGAAACTTCTTCCTGATCTCCCCAAAGTCTGCTTTGTTCCTAGCTATTATCATTTTCCAAGTAACATGAAACTTATTAGCAGGATTTAAACCAATGTTAGGTACACAAAATTCTTTAGCTCATATTGATCTAAGTGTATTCTTTATATGATACTTGTTCAAGAATATAAATATTATCCTCTCACATTCATTCTTAGCAGCTTTCCCATTTTCATTTACTCAAAAGAATTTATCACAATAATCATTTAAACTAGTTCATAAGAAAATAAAAAATATTAAATATGGAATTGGGTTAAATCATCTATTTATTCACCAAACTAGCATAATTGAACTTATCAAGATGTCACATAATTTATAGACGTGGTTGGGCCTCACATCTCCCTCCCCTTAGATTGGACTTCCTCCTGGAAGTTGTTAAGGTTTGGAATCTTAATTCCCAATATGGAAACACACATAACAAATTAAATATACTAATTATCTTACCTTATTAAAGAAAGGTACAAGACATTAAATCGTCAGCTTCATATGTAGGGGCATCAGTTCCATAATCTAAACATCTAAATACTTAGAACAAAATTTCTCAATATAGAACATTTATTTGATATACTCACAATAGAACAATTTTTAGTAGTCATCGATATAGTTAACATTCTCGATCAAACAAAAAACACCAACTATATCCAAACACTTTTTCATCCTTGGATATTCTTCAAGGTTCCCTTTTGCATTATAAGCATCACTCATGATGTTAGAAACTATTTTTGTTCCAATATCAATTCATGTTTCAAGGAATACTAAATTTGCATCATTTGTTGCTATCTTTCTCACATAGTTCACATGTAGGACACATCACATTTACTTGCAATTTTCACATGTACACACAACGATAGAAAGCATGCTCTTCCCAATTGGGTGCACCTATCCTCATACAAAGGATGCTCTTCCCAAATTGGGTGTGCCTATCCTCATACAACCACACAATGGGGTTTATAAGGATGGAGATTCTCAGATACCATAGCTGCTAGGAAAGATGGTCTCGAGGCCCTTCTCTAAGGGCCCCTCCATACATTTCCTAGTAACTTCCCTTTGTTTGTTTAAGAGTGTTAACCTCCAAAGGAAGGTACAACAAGAACAATCATAGAACTAAGGGAAGAATGGATTTATGACCATCCCATTCTGGTCCCATTTGCAACCCCTTTTAACAATAATTCCCCAATGCATCTACTCCCCTATACAACCTGCCAAGGAACCTCACAGGATATGACAATTTTACATTTGTCACATTACACCAGTTTTGTCATCAGTTCACAATCAACAAGAAAACCTCAAACCAAGAAGTATAAGATCATAAACCAAAGTTGTAATAAAATTCCCATAAAAAGGGAAAAATAAATAAATTATAAATTCAAGAAATAAATTAAAATAAAGATCAAGTGTAGCTACATTGCAACATTTCAAATCTCAATTTAAAAGAAAAGAAAGAAAAATTAAACAAGTCCTTGAGGAAATTGGACTATGGAAAAATTTCAAATGGCTAAATAGCCTTAAGAAAGGAAATATAAAATTCCATACTTCTGACATGTAATAAAATAAAACATCAATAAGAAATTACCAATAATTCAATATTTCAACAATAAAATTTACACGTTATGAGCACCACGTGACTTTGAATAAGCCACCTAAGGGGAGGAGGGGAATGGTGGTTCTCTAACCACAAATGTATCATAATATGCAATAAAATGGTGGTCCCTGACCACATAAATATGAGCGCGCAATATCCTGGTGGACTCTTCCACATAGTATCAATGTTTTGTATTAATGAAGTACCCAAAGTCTGTAATCATAAGTGGGATCAAAATCCCCATCAATATGGTTCGCATATTTCCATCCTTTACCCATGGGTTACAAATTTCAAGAGTAGGTTTGCACTGTGAACCAACAAGTGTGGCTCTAATATGTGGGAGGAGTGGGTTTGGGACTACGTCCTAGGAAACCATATAGATTCCATTGGAGGTCCTCTTCTCTCTCACCCTTATTTACACTAGTTGGCATCTCACTCCCATAAGGGGGAAACCATACACTAGGGGTGCACATTTAACATACAAACAAGACTAACACAAAGGAATACATCACACTGCATTTACTAGACACACATCCACACATATCATGTTTACATCATTGCTTAACTAGCTAACTTACACAATGGACCATCACAAAGGCTACACATAGTGGATTGTACTAGACGTCCACCACCCTTATCCCAAGTTGGATACCCTACATCTCATACTTGGGGCACAACACATTTACTAGTTTCACATCATATTACATAATAAAATCAATGTACTTAAATACACTCCATTTTCTTTAGGTGAAATTCACTTTGCTTCTTAATTTTGTAAATCTCTACTCACTTTGCATATGTAAAAGAAATCACTAGACGATGCACAACTATAGCCTAGCTGGTACTCCATTTTCTTAGGTTTAATAATATATGGTATATCATACTTTTATCTTACTAATTCATTGCCCAACATCACATATAGGATCAAGATTGTTTTCCTATATTCATCCATATTGTTCTTCCTCTTTCATTCAACTATGTTTGCTATGTTCACTAACATAAAGAATGTTTTCTACTCAGTAAGGAAGATAATCAACCATTTTCTTTCGAAACATTGTAATACGAGAAAAGAAAGCACACTCAATTCATAAAACATATGATAAATCATGTAATAGTAATTTTCACAACTCATTAATCTTTATATATATTTTTTTAATTTTTTTTTTGCATTTCGCTACCTAAGGTTGACTTATTTACTCACATGTTATAATCATCATTTTTATAACGACAATTATTTCTAACTTTATAAGGTTCAAGGACATGCGATAAGTAACAATTCCTACATTTAAGTTTTCTCCATTGTATTTCATGCACACACACATTTTCCTCTAAAGTACTAGTCATTTCTATAGAAATGCACAACATTAGTTGGTAGTCTTTCATGACAATTTTTTTATGTCCTTGATGATACCATTTAGTTTTTCTTCAATCACTTAATTTACTAAAACTTTTACATAATTCCTCACTTGATTTATAAATTTAAATAATTGATTCTTCAATTCTTGTGACATATACACAACCTTAAAGGTCAACACCTAATTGAATACGTTATTACTTCCTATTACACATGTATCCTTTCTTATTTTTGCATCAAGCCTTTAGTTATTAGCCCATCTATAAGGACAGTAGTAATAGCATGTGTTCTAGATAAAGTTTTAACATCAAGTTAACATTTTTATATGGCCTCATCACAACTTAGGTTTTATGTTTAATTTCCATAAGTGAGTTATTTATATAATATCTAATTCAATTTTCACTAATCTTAACTTAGTTGCAACTTTCCACACATTCTTGCCTATGACTTGGATCATGTTCTATCATTTCCTACTTTAGTTTATTCTTAAAACAACTCCAAGATTTATTAGTCGTATTTCTATTAAATTCACTAGGTCTTTGTTTACTTTAAAAAAAGTGTTAGGAAAACTTAAAGTTTAACCATTTAATTCAAGCTAAAATATGATTTTGACCACTTTTAAAAATTAGATTTACTATGCATTGCAAGGCTTTTATCCTTAGTCGATGCCATCATGCATGAAATTTGTATTACCAACCATAAAGTGAATTGTTTGTTCCTTCATCAGATTAACCCTTATACACTTATATGTCTATCAAGATCTTTGGGTAATAAAATAGGGCCTAGAAATTCCATGGTCAAGCTGTAAAAGATTCTTAGTTCATGCGTGTATAACTACCAATTTGTAAACAAGTCCTTACTTATTTTTTTTAAGCAACCTACACCCTAAAGGTTTAGTTTTAACCTTTGTTAAGAGTTTAAATCTAACTATATGATTGCTCAAGTTCCTCATAATACACAATTCAAGGGTTTTCTATTATTCCATTCTTGTTGTCAATTCGATTTAATCAATTTGAGGGTTTAGAGATCTAACCTTATTCAACCACAACCTTTAACACATTAATCCCCTTTAGAGGTTCATATAGTTCCTCCCTTTATCTAGTGATAAATATTAAAAAGTATAAGTTCCATTCTATATTTGTACTAAGGTTCCTGTAAGAAAATATCTTGCTCCCAAAACAACCATAACTTCAAGAAGTAGCATTACTATTGTATTTTATAATTATTGACTTAGGAAGCCAACCGAATAATGTTTCTTTAATAATACACATCATGATCTCTTTTAACACTATTTATGGACTTTATAAAAAAGACTATGTTTCACAACTCGATTATACCTTTTTAAGGTTTAAGAAAGTTTAATGCCAAAAGACTAGATTAACGTCATAACCTTTGTTAACTAGACTAAATCATTTAGCTTCTTTACTTAAATCATGGGAACATGTTTGGTCTAATTAATTTTTAAAGGTCAAACGTTTTCAATTAAACATTTATTTGCACCATCAATTCCGGTCAATCTTTGACCATCAGGTACATCACAACTCCAACTAGGTTGGATATTAATAACTATATTCTCTTATTCTATACAAGGTAAGTCATCTAAGATTTTTTTTTTTTAATTATCAACATTTTATTCTAGCTAACACAAGAGGTTTACACATTTATCCATGCACATATAGTTCTCTCAATGCCCAATTTATTCCCAGAGTTCCCTAGTGTTGCAACATAGGGCTCTGATACCAAGTGTCATGCCCATAATTTTGTAAAAAGAACTAGACAATTTTTTTTTAATTTATTTATTTATTCATTTTTAATACTAACTAACATGACAACCATAGTATACTTATCACTTGGTTAGCCAAACCATACTAGTATTGTCGATATTAAATCTTCGTAGAAATATTAGTAACCATAACTTTAGTCTTAATAGTGTTATTGTTTAGTCTTAATCAAGTCTTTAATGATGGTATTGCTATTCTTTAAATCATAACTCAACACTAGTAATTTACCATCGCATTAAGCAAAACATTATCATTAGTTCAATCGCTACTGTTATAAAAATTATTATTTGTTCACAACTTAATAGAATAGTTTTATTATTTAATCAATGCCTCTTCCTAAGGTTACCATCCCTTAACCCATACTTTATTTTGAAAAGTATTATTGTTATAATTATTATTGCTATTATTAATATTTATTCTCAACTAACAATGTTGGATATATTATTAACCAACTGTATGCCATACTATGGCTACCTATTCATCAACTAAACAATACCAACCAAGAGTTAACAAATAATAATATTATCATCCACCATAATGATATTTCCAAAGTTATTTCTTAATATTATTTCTCGCCTTGATCCCTTAATCATAAATAATATTCTTACCTAACATAAATATTAACTCTGTAAGTATTAAATGTTAGTACCAATATAATATCAACTATTATTTAAAACATTAATATTAATGTAATATTAATAATAATATAAAATTGATATTATATAAGATTATTATTAATGAACCTACAATGTTAATAATGCCCAAACAATATTAATATTAGCATAATTAATATTGTTATTAAAATACTCATATCAATGCTAACATCAATAAAAAAATTGAGAGTAACTTCAATCACCCTCAATGCATGTTATAAATTTGATAATGATGGTAATGATATTTGTAATTCTTATAATACATATCGTTTCCTAGAGATAAGAGTATTATAAAAATACAATTCAACTTTGAACAATTTTTTTTTTGTTTGTCGAATACTTCTCTATGCAGTCCAACTGTGAAAAATATTACTTTTGTTACATTACATTATATATATATTTTTTTCCCTTTCCCTTTTGCTTTTTTTTTTAATTTTTTTATTTTACCTTTGTGTGTACTTAGTAAAAAGATGGAACATTGAATGAAGATGCATATTTTTATGAGAATTTAAAATAGGGCACAAACTATTATTATTACCATTATTATATGCATAGAATAATCGTTATGAATCCTAAAAGTTAAATATTGACCTAACTATTTTTATTTTATTCATTTCGTTATGAAACAGATAGCTTTGCTCCAGCTGGGTGTTGCAGCTCTAAGGGCATCTTATTTACCTGTAATATCTTCAAGGGCTGTAGTGAAAGGGTCTAAGCAATAACAGAAATTTTTGTGGTCTTCCTCCTAATACAAAGTTTTTGTCTATCTGTAGAGGATTGAAGGGGAAGCTCTACAACCAGGTTGAAGAGACGAAGCAGCAGATGAAGGGGTAGTGTTCAATGAGAGGTTAGCGCCATAGTTTCCTTAGTGAACTAGATAAAGCATGGATTCCTTGCATAGATTCAAACCTATTGCCTTCCTCAGATCCCAAACTAGAAGCATTTATTTTATATTTACTTGTATTTGCAGCAATAAGGAGTATGTGGAATGGAGTGGTGAGAGGGTTTATACCCACCGTGGCCTCTCTATTGTGTTTACAATATCTTCTGGGATAGCAACATTACTGCTTTAGATTTGAATAGCTTTGCTTTCTTAATTTAAATCAGAACCCCTAGATTTGATTCTTATAATATTCACAGATTACAAGTATTTGTTGGTTTCATTTTTAAACAACATTTTAAAGCTGTATTTATTTTGTTTTTCTGCAACAAACAGCATAACAACACTATAGATCTCTGGGGTTTGAAAAATCAAATTGTAGTAAATTTATTTGTATTTATTTATTTTTATATTGGAAGAGGGTTTTATTCATTTATGTGTATACTATATGATTTTCCAGCCAATGTCAACCAGGGATCTTTGATTTAAAATTATTAATGTTATTATTCCAAATTTATTTGAAATATCTGTTTGCTCAAAACATATATATTTACCTCTGCATTTATTTATCTGTTTATTCTTTTAAAATTTCATATTCTTGCTCATTTAATCACTTGCAGCCAAATACACAATATTATGTTTATCTATTGCTTTCCCTCTTTTATTTAATTTAAAACTATTACTTTTATTTAATGTAGTCTTTTGTTTATATATATACACACATAGCACAGTAACTACCTCTATTTTCATTTTACAGGAAACTGTTATTTTTATTTAATCAATATTTAGTTTACTTTGTTACAGATATATTTGTTAATCAAATTACTATTTTATCAGAAGCATTTTTTTATTTAGCAACATGGTTCATTTTTATCTATCAACAGACTGCAATAATATATTTTTATGGAGTTCTTACAAATATTTATATAAAATATATATACATTATTTTACATATTTAAATATAAAATATAAAATGAGAATATATGAAAATGTTTTGCATATTTAAATACAAAATATAAAATGAGTATATATTGTTCATATATTATTAAAAGAATGGAACATTTAGAAAATATATATGTACATATAACAACATTGTACTATTAAATAGATTTATAGAGTGAAAAGGATATTTAAACCACTTTTGCGTATTTATAAATTATTTATCCAGATTCATAATATGGGTTTTGAAGAGCTATAAGGCAAGTCAATTTTACATGCATTATCCCTAAGCTTATACTTATTTCCTTGCTTTTATTTTCATTCAGATTTTGTAGAGAAGAGATAAATATATTTGAGAGCATTAAAATGCACATATAATAAAACTAACATTTTCATTTATCCAATTTTAAATGGTGGCTCTCTTTCATTATATAATCTTAAATAGTCATATTTATCCCATTACACATCATCTTAAAAGAAAAATTTCTCTTGTTCCAAGTTACTAAATATTTATCTTCCTTGCGTAGCTAATAGATTCAAAATTTCATTCAAAGACAAATCTAAGTATTTGTAGTTTATATTCTAAATTTATCTACCTTTGTCAAAAAAATTGTCTTTCATAGACCAAATAACTTTAATGCAAAATGACCCTGGATTTCCATCTTCAAAATATCAATATGGGACTGGTGTATGATTAGACCAAAGGTTGCTTGCACAGTCTATTGGAGACCTTTTCACTATCCCCTTCCTTCAACCTGCTATCAATGGTTCTCGTTGAACTTGGATGACCAACCAAGCCCTGCCCAAACTCTCCTCCAAAGAGTTTCCCCTTGTGCTTTACCTTTGGTAAATCAACACCTTCTTGAAATTTGCTTACTCTTCCTTGGACTTAGAAGGGTCTAAGTGCCAACTTCTTCAACTTGCTAGAACTGCTTGCAGGGGAGTTGAAGATATAGTCTCCATGCTTTTTGCATCCAAATTGATCCATTTTGAAGGTCCTTTGGTCTTCACTTTACCCGATCTCAAGACCTTGCCTAGATGAGGCCTAAACTCTACTAGCCCTTACCAGTCACTCATTGGCTTTTCCTGCCAAAATTCTCCACACAACCTAACAAACAAAACACATTTCCTAACACCCTTTTCAAGGTTTTAAATCTTGCATAGGTTGTCAAGTCTCTATCAGTACCGTACAGGCGATTCCTATGATCTTGGAGAAGAGGCCTAATTGCCCTATCTTCTAGGGTTTCACTGTTTCCTCCTTCAAAGCTATTATCACTGGATTGATTGAAGCTGCAATCCTTTTTCTAAGTAAAGACCTTACCTTATCCCACCTGGAGCCGTACATATTTTGTACAGTGCACCTTTCCCCTGCCTATATTCTCAATTTTTCTCTTCCAAACTCCTAACCGGGCAGCTAACACTCACCTAGGGTTTAGTCTTGCAAAACATAGCTTGGCTCTTTTGATTTCCTACCATTACATATTTACAATAGTCTATCTTCCCTCCCATATTCAACCAATTTCAGGAATATCCGGTGGTCAGTATCTATGGGGAAGCCATTTCAAATCTTGCTGCTCAAAACAAAGAAACCTAACACACTACAATCCTATCTAAGAAATCAAATCACTAAATCTATTCTATGGAACCTGAATGAATGATAAGAATTGATCTAAAACTATTCTATGAACAAAGAAAATCGAGATAAAACTATATCTACAAAGCCTTTTATGCCACTACTAAAAAACACATGGAATTTACAAGCAAACACAGAAAAATACAAAAATCTACTAACTGTTTTCTATTCCACACACCAAAAACTTTTTACAATGCCACTACTTGTTCTCTACGAGCCACACATTTACATGGATGTCTTTTCCACCATTCAAGGAGATTAGATCAATCACACACCCCTGATTTCAAGGGAATCCAAGACAACAAGTTTGCATGCGACTCCTCAATTGCTATTATGCAACTCTTACAATATTCTTCCAACTCCTTCCATTCCCCTGCATTTTAGGATCTTTATCTCCTTGATCTCAAGCCAACAACATCTTTAACTGTCCATTAGCATCTTCTAACAACGAAGATGTGTTTAACACACACTTAATGCATTATCCCTAACTCATGTTGTCCAAAGCTAAATGTAACAACATTTATCAACATAATAACTAAGATGATATTAATCCTAATGATTAACTCATCACACACAAATGCAAGACCTTCTAAGGTCCAAACCAAACTCACAAACATATTAACATCCCTGACTTGGCTAAGGTCAGTACAAGCCAAAATTATTGTCACCAAAATGGAGGTCAGCCTAGGTGCTCCTGCACCATCCTCCCCAAAATAGAAAACTTCAATCCATCCTTGGATTGAGTAAGTTAGGATAAATGCCCAACTTCTTGAACTCTACCTCCTTGATCCATACTGCATCTACTTCAGATTGTCCTTGTCTTTGGATCAGATGTTCCTTATACTCCTTGGTTCTGGTTCTTTTGTAGACCCTGGTATCCAAGATCTTATCAGCTTGTTTGACTGTAGCAGGGGCCAGTTTGAGTTCTTCAACATCTTTGGTGACTTCATGGATGGTCTGACCCATGTTTATTGGTGGTCCTTTGTAGTGTACAGGATCTGCAACATTAAAAATAGGGGACAGTCCACTGTCATCTGGCAATTGTACCTTGAATGCATTACTTTCATACTTCTCCAAGATAGGACAGGGACCTATCCTCTTCATTTGCAGCTTGTTAGGAACTCCTTTTTGTAGTCTAGACTTGTTCAAATGCACCATGACTAAGTCACCAACATTAAACTGAACCTCTTTCCTATGCTCATCCACCTTAGTCTTATGCTTCATTGTGTTTTCTACCAAGGTTTTTCTGACTATGTCATGAATTTCCTGCATTGCAAAGGCAAAATCATCTGCATATCCACTTCCCTTGACTCCATATTTCAACTCTCTCAGCTCATAAACACCTCTAGGGTGCAGTCCATAGACAATTTCAAAGGGAATCTTCCCTGTGGATCTATTTACTGTATCATTATAGGCATATTCAGCTTGCCCAATAATCTAATCCCATTGTTGACCATACTCCTTGGTCAAGCATCTCAAGAGGTTTCCAAGTGTCCTATTCACAATTTCGGTCTGACCATCATTTTTGGGATGGTATGCAGATCCAAAGGAAAAATTGGTGCCCATTCTTTGCCAAAGAGTCTTCCAAAAATGACTCATAAACTTAGTATCCCTGTCTGATACAATGTTGATTGGTAAGCCATGAATCCTGACTATCTCCTTAAAGAAAAGAGAGGCTATTTGACTGGCATCATTGGTTGTTTTGTAGGGTACAAAGTGAGCCATCTTGCTGAATCTATCTACAACAACATAAATACTATCCATACCTCATTTTGTCTTGGGTAAACCAACTACAAAGTCCATGCTCAAGCATTCCCATGGCTTAGAAGGGATAGGCAGTGGCTGGTATAGGCCTGCATTTGAGGAAGTTCCTTTTGCCTTTTGACATACCACACAACTCTCCACATACCTTTTGACATCTAGGTTCATCCTAGGCCAAAAATAAAACCTTTGGACAAGTTCTTGAGTTTTGGTGATCCCAAAATGACCACTCAATGCACCATTATGCTTTTCTTGTATTAAGTTCTCCCTAATAGAACCTCTAGGAACACAAAGCTGATTCCCTTTAAACAATAAATCACTTTGCAAGGTATATTCAACATATTTGCTATGGAAATGATTCTTGTACTCAAGACATACCTTATAAATATCTGCAAAGGATTCATCATCTGCATATAGATCTTTGAAGTGATCTATTCCCATGCTCTTCAACTAAATTTCTTGAATTGTAAGGACCTTTCTGCTCAAGGCATCAACCACTTTGTTGAGAGCTCCTTTCTTGTGCTTGATATTGAAGGTGTAAGCTTCCAAGTACTCCACCCATTTCATGTGTCTGTGACTCAACTTCTCTTGTGAATTCAGGAAACTGAGTGCTTGATTGTCTGAGTACACAATGAATTTCTTGGGAAGCAAGTAGTGCCTCCACTTTCTTAGTGCTTGGACCAATGCATACATTTCAAGGTCATAAGAAGAATACTTCTTCTTGGCTTCACTTAGCTTCTCTAAATGAAAAGCCACCGGTCTGCCCTCTTGGCTGAGAACAGCTCCAATAGCTACGTTGCTTGCATCACATTCAATGGTGAATAGCTTCTCAAAGCTTGGTAACACCAAAACAGGTTGGGTAGCTATCTTTTCCTTTAGCAACTCAAAACTCTTGTTAGCTTGCTCATTCCATACAAACTTGGTTTTCATTCCTCCTTTAATGGTATCCAACATAGGAGCACAAATAGCACTAAACTATCTTATGAATTTTCTATAATATTGAGCAAGACCATGGAAGCTTCTTACCTCTGTTGCTATCTTAGGAGTAGGCTAATTGAGAATGGCTTCTACCTTGCTGCTGTCCATCTTCAAGTTGCCATGTGATAGCACAAATCCAAGGTACACCAGGTCTGTTTTGATGAAATCACACTTTTCTAGATTGATCATCAACTTCTCCTCCTGCAGCTTCTTGAAAATCAACTCTATATGTTGGAGGTGCTCTTCTCTTGTTCTGCTATAGATTAGTATATCATCAAGATACACTACTACAAACTTGCCAATGTAGTCTTTGAGGATTTCATTCATGAGTCTCATGAATGTGGAGGGGGCATTAGACAAGCCAAATGGCATTACTAGCCACTCATAGAGACCCTCATTGGTTTTGAAGGTTGTTTTCCACTCATCTCCCTCATGTATTCTAATTTGGTGATAACCACTCTTTAAATCTATCTTGGTATAGTACCTAGCATCACCTAGACAATCCATGAGATCTTCAATCCTAGGGATAGGGAACCTATACCTGATGGTTATCTTGTTTATTGCCCTGGAATTAGTACAAAGCCTCCATTCTCCTCCTTTCTTAGGTGCTAAGATAGTGGGTACTGCACAAGGACTAATGCTTTTCCTAATGAGACCTTGGTCAAGAAGTTCTTGAATCTACCTGGCTATTTCCTCATTTTGTTGAGGTGTCATCTTGTAGGCTGCTTTGTTTGGAAGGGTGGCTCCTGGTATCAAGTCTATCCTATGACTTATGGCTCTTTTAGGAGGTAAGGTTGCTGGTTGACCACTACTTACAATACCTTCATAGGTCTGCAACAATTCTTGTATCTCCTTAGGTAACTCTTTCTTTTCAGTTGTCTTCTCTTTGCTTACCTCTCTTGGCTTTATCATCACTACATAGCCAACTCCTTCTCCTTCTTCCAAGGCTCTTAAGAACTCTATTTCACCAGCTATGAGCAGTTTAGAACCTGCTGTCTGCACCTCTGTATCTTCTAACAAAGATTGAATCTTGAAGGTTACATTGTCTTTCTTGAAGGTGTAAGAATTCTTTGCCCCATCATGCATAGCTTGGCGGTCAAATTTCCATGGCCTACCTAGGAGCAAGTGGCATGCATCCATAGGTAACACATCACACAATACCTTGTCTTTGTACTTTCCAATTGAAAACTCCACCCATGTTTGTTCATTCACCAAGACATGCTGACCCTTATTGAGCCATGTGACCTTGTAAGGATTATTGTGAGGTATCCTTGTTAATTTCAGCTTGTTGACTACCTCCTCTAACACAATATTGTCAGTAGAACCTGAGTCTATAATGACCTTACACACTTTCCCCATCATCTTGCATTTTATCCTAAACAAAGACCTTCTTTGGCTTGGTTCTTCTTTAACTGGTTCTTTAGTCAAAGTCCTCCTCATCATAAGATTCTCGCCTTCTTCTGAGTTCAATGGTACTTCAGGTTGTTTATTTGCTGTAGCTATCTCATCTTGAATCAAATTGGTTCTCTTATCTCCTCCATGAGAAGTACTACCTTTCTCTGGACATCTATAGGCCAGGTGTCCCAATTGGTTGCAATGATAACATTTCATGTTGGTGAAGTAGCTGCCTCTTCCTTGTCCACCACCTCTTCCTCTAGAGTTGAAACCTCTTCCTCTACCACCTCTACTAGAGCTTCCTTCTTGCTGTTCAAAAAATCTAACTTCTCCTTGGGCTCTTGGTTCTGAGCTTCTTCCACTATAGCCACCTCTTTGTCCTCTACTGTCTTTCCCTTTACCTCTACCTTTGGGGTTTTGCTCTTGTTTCTTTTTGCCTTTCTCCTCTATCTTCAAAGCCATTTGATAGAATTGGCATATTGTTTTGAAGTTTACTAAACTCATGTCTTCTTTGATAGACCACTTGAGCCCATTTAAGTACCTTGCTAGCTTGATACTCTCATCTTCAACCAATTTTGATCTAAGGCACAATTTTTGAAACTCCTCTGTATATGTTTGGACATCCATGTCCTTTTGCCTCAGATTGTGTCTTCTCCTATGCAACTAAACTTCATAATCATCAGGAAGATAAGTCTGCCTTATCTTAGTTACCATCCCTCTCCATGAAACTATGGGACCTTTTCCTTCTTTGTCTCTTTCAGATTGTACAAACTTCCACCATGTGAGAGCTGCTCCTCTCAACCTTGACTTGGCCACCTTTACCTTTTGGGCCTCTGTTATGCCATCACATTCAAAGTGATTTTCAATGCTCTCAATCCAGTCTACAACTAAATTAGGTTCCATTTGTCCACTGAAAAGTGGCACACCCTCCAATGCTTTACCACTCAAAGCTTGCAATGCCTTCAAGAATGGTTCTTTAGCAAGAATAGGATTAGGCTTTGGAGCTTCCTCCTCCAAATCCTCTTCTTTTTCCTTGGCTTCTTGTTCTTCCTTCTGCTTTATTTTGTCCTTCACATTATCTGCTATCTCATGGACTTCATCCAAGAGTTTCTCCATTTGAGATATCCTTTCTCTGAGCAACCGATTATCTTCCTCTTGCTCTTCTACCTTTTTGGCCAACTCTACATTTGTCACCATGGTTCCTTCCTCTGGTGTATTCTCTCCAACTGAATTAGTGGGCTGAAACATTAATCACAAGCCTTGAATCAATCTAAGCTCTGATACCAATATGGTGTATGACTAGACCAAAGGTTGCTTGCACAGTCTATTGGAGACCTTTTCACTATCCTCTTCCTTGAACCTGCTATTAATGGTTCTTGTTGAACTTGGATGACCAACCAAGCCCTGCCAAAACTCTCCTCCAACGAGTTTCCCCTTGTGCTTTACCTTTGGTAAATCAACACCTTCTTGCAATTTGCTTACTCTTCCTTGGACTTAGAAGGGTCTAAGTTTCAACTTCTTCAACTTGCTAGAACTGCTTGCAGGGGAGTTGAAGATACAGTCTCCATGCTTTTTGCATCCAAATTGATCCATTTTGAAGGTCCTTTGGTCTTCACTTTACCTGATCTCAAGACCTTGCCTAGATGAGGCCTAAACTCTACTAGCCCTTACCAGTCACTCATTGGCTTTTCCTGCCAAAATTCTCCACACAACCTAGCAAAAAAAACACATTTCCTCACACCCTTTTTAGGTTTTTAAATCTTACATAGGTTTTCAAGTCTCTGTCAGTACCGTACAAGTGATTCCTATGATCTTGGAGAAGAGGCCTAATTGCCCTATCTTCTAGGGTTTCACTGTTTCCTCCTTCAAAGCTATTGTCACTGGATTGATTGAAGCTCCAATCCTTTTTCTAAGTAAAGATCTTACCTTATCACACCTAGAGCCATACAGATTTCGTACAGTGCACCTTTCCCCTGCCTATATTCTCAATTTTTCTCTTCCAAACTCCTAACTGGGTAGCTAACACTTGCCTAGGGTTTGGTCTTGCAAAACATAGCTTGGCTCTTTTGATTTCCTACCATTACATATTTACAATAGTCTGGCTTCCCTCCCATATTCAACCAATTTCAGGAATATTCGGTGGTCAGTATCTATGGGGAAGCCATTTCAAATCTTGCTGCTCAAAATAGAGAAACCTAACACACTACAATCCTATCTAAGAATTCAAATCACTAAATCTATTCTATGGAACCTGAATGTACGATGATAATTGATGTAAAACTATTCTATGAACAAAGAAAACTGAGATAAAACTGTATCTACAAAGCCTTTTATGCCACTGCTCAAAAACACACAGGATTTACAAGCAAACACAGAAAAATGCAGAAATCTGCTAACTGTTTTCTATTCCACACACCAAAATTTTTTTACAATGCCACTAATTGTTCTCTACAAGCCACACATTTACATGGATGTCTTTTCCACCATTCAAGGAGATTAGATTGATCCCACACCCCTGATTTCAAGGGAATCCAAGACAACAAGTTTGCATGCAACTCCTCAATTGCTATTATGCAACTTTTGCAATATTCTTGCAACTCCTTCCATTCCCCTACATGTTAGAATCTTTATCTCCTTGATCTTGAGCCAACAACATCTCTAACTTTCCATTAGCATCTTCTAACAATGAAGATGTGTTTAACACACACTTAATGCATTATCCCTAACTCATGTTGTCCAAAGCTAAATGTAACAACATTTATCAACATAATAACTAAGATGATATTAATCCTAATGATTAACTCATCACACACAAATGCAAGACCTTCTAAGGTCCAAACAAAACTCACAAACATATTAACATCCCTGACTTGGCTAAGGTTAGTACAAGCCAAAATTATTGTCACCAAAATGGAGGTCAGCCTAGGTGCTCCTGTACTAGGGACTTCAAAGAATAATCAATTAACACATCTTGCTCTATTCCATAGTTATTTTCTTTATTTTTTTGTAACAAGATACAAAAATACACTCATTGAGCTTACATTGTCACCTTAATAACTATTCAATAAATGAATTAAATGATTCACAAGCCAATGGATAAACCTTGCTCTTAATGATCTTTCATTTCACAATAAGGAACTTGTCATCAATATTGCAACAATATATAAGAATATAATGAATAAAAAACAAAAGAATGAGGCTTGCTCACCACCCAACCTTAATGGCATCATGAAGCCTCATGGGCTCTAGCCATACCCCCAAGCAAGAACTAAATGACTACCAATGATCATGGTAGGAAGACTAACAAGCATAGTCTATCTATGATTTTTTTTATCTATTCATCCACCAAGCACACACTAAATTTTCATGCACAAAAACTTGGTGTTTTACCTAACATGTTTCAAAAGCTACAAAAAAATAACACAACAATAAATTCCCTACTTAAGCAAATTTAATAACAATGAAGAGAATAACTTATCTCCATAATTTTGTTCCTCTATCACCTCCTTTGCACGTGATAGCTCCTTGCTCCATTCCAACTTTCTTTCTCTTCTTTTCCCCCAAATTCTCCATCCAACAACAATCATTCTCCAAAAGGAGAAGTGGGTAACATCCATTTCCTCTTTTCCATCCAAGTATATAGGAATTCAACTTGAATTCACTTCAATGAGAGAGAGACACTTGTCACTCTCTCATTTTATCTTTCAACACACATCCCCACAAGTTCTGTGAGACTTTTGGGGAGATGGGGAATGTACTATGACACTCTACCCAACATCCCTTACAAGGTGGCTTCACACACGTGAAAGCCTTGATGCTCTTCCCAAGCTCATTAATGAACTTTGGAGAGTGTGGTGGGAGAGTGACAATTCACTTCTCCCAACTCTCAAGAACTCAATTTCGTCACACTTTTTCAAGTTGACTTTTAAAGGGTCATATCATGCCCTAAGGACAAATTCACATGTCCAAAGGATCCCCCTTCCATAGGTATAGGTCCTGGGAGTCTATTTTTGCACTAATATCAATAAAGTTGACCAAACAATACTCTAGAAAGACCAGGTTAAAGGTCAATTCGAAATTTTAAACCCAACTAAGGATTTCAAAATCCTAATTATGATTACACCCTTAATCACTTGACCTAATTCAATAAAGCTTAAAAATAAATGCTTACAATAAAATACCAATCATTAAAACTCTAAACATAATTAAAGCTTACACAAAACCCTAATTACCTCCTAGGTCATAGGGTCAAAATTTAAAACTTCAAAAGATAAATTTTTAACTTGGGTCTAGATAGTTCTCCCTTTTACCCTTGAAATTACTCACATGTATTTTTCCAAATACATGTTAGGTTAGAATATATTAAATACCTGTTCCAAATATCAATAAGATCAAATTCAATAGTTAGTAAATCATAATACACATATATTCATTTTATTTTATTTTATTTTCCTATGGAAAATGGAAACTTTGAGCATGCATGAAATAATAATGAAACCCTAACCTTAGCTAAATAATTTATTTTCAACACTAAATTTACTCTTGGACACTCCTTCCTCTAATTAAATTCATCATGCAATTTGATATATATATAATTTATATAAGTTTTCCTCAAATTATCCTACCTTAGGTATACTCCTCATTAATTAGAGTTGTCCTTTAAATTTACCTCGATAGTGCTCAAGTTAGGGATCCTTCTGGAAACTTCTTCCTGAACTCCCCAAAGTCTGCTTTGTTCCTAGCTATTATCATTTTCCAAGTAACATGAAACTTATTAGCGAGATTTAAACCAATGTTAGGTACACAAAATTCTTTAGCTCATATTGATCTAAGTGTACTCTTCATATGATACTTGTTCAAGAATCTAAATATTATCCTCTCACATTCATTCTTAGCAATTTTCCCATTTTGATTTACTCAAAGGAATTTATCACAATAATCATCTAAACTAGTTCATAAGAAAATCAAAATATTAAATATGGAATTGGGTTAAATCATCTATTTATTCACCAAACTATCGTAATTGAACTTATCAAGATGTCACATAATTTATAGATGCGGTTGGGCCTCACAAAGATCACGAGAAGAGGGAAGAACAACTAAAGGGGGGACAGATGATTTAGAAAATGATACTCCAGTTCAGATTTTTTTGGCTTTAAAAAGGAAACAAAAAAAAAGTGTTTGTAATCATATCATGACAACCATATTTTTGATAATATGTAAAAAATGAAAGAATGAATATTATATGTTATTGAATGAATATGAATATGTTAATGAATGAATGTTATATGTTAATGAATGAATCTTATATGTTATTAATGGATGAATGAATGATTAATGTTATATGATTGGGTATGGGGAATTGAGAGTGATGTGAGGGGGGGGAGGGGCCAAATGAGCTTCCACTATCACGTGGTTGGCCCTGTTAAGTAGAGAATATTAAACTATTCTCGAAAAAAAGAGAAGCTCAATAAGGTAATGCATTTTTCAATATAAGAAATGCATCATTTGAAGCATCAAAAAAATATGCAAAGATGAAAGAAAGTGCTAAGTTTTCACTATGGTGGCAAAAAAATGATTCTTTATACCCTGAATCCATGCTCTACATCATAATTTGAAGTTGTTTCCATTCCAATGTTCTGAGTTTAGTTTGTTTGTATGGCTTTGTATGAATACCACATTGTGTTGTGTGCAGATTTCGTTTCAAAGCTCTGTTTCTTCTGTTTTTAGTGGTGACATAACTCTAAAATTTGACTTTTGTGCATATCAGATTAGTGGAAAAATTGACAACTCTAAAGGGTTTAGAGGCTTGATTGAGATAGATACACCGATATTTGGATCTTGTTGATGGGAGGCTTCCACTTAACCATGAAATTTTGTACCATTTGTAGGTATGCAAAAGTTTTTCTACTTACATTCATTCTTGATCATAAATGTTGTAAATGATATTAATGCTTCAAACTTAAGATTTGTTTCATTGTTATAATGATCAAAATGTTATACTTTCCTATACATTCAAGGATTCTCTTGCCCCCTACCCTTTTCTCTCTCCCCCCTCCTTTTAAGAATTTTCTTTGTCATAAAAGATTCACATTTCTGTCTCATTTACACAAGTTTATCTGAAGTGCTAGGAGTGAATAAAGATATGTAAAAGATGATGGATTATGTCTAAACAACAACTTTCCATCTTATAGCTAATTAAATCCTTAGTATTTGAATAGTTTAGAGCTCGAATAATTCTTGTATATGCATGTGTAGCAATAAGGGAGCCTATGTGAAGATTGAAATTTAAAACATCACTTTGGTATTTTTCCTTAGGCAGTGAAATGATATTTTGAGTAATACAAACCTACACACACATTGATATTTTCGGCATTGCATTGAGGAATTTTTTTTCTCTTATACCTACCCTCAGCTAGACATGGAGGTATATAATATTGGTTTCTGGATTTATTCTATAAGTAGTTAATTTCATAGAGGAACACTAAAATCTTCCTAATGTCCTGTGTCAGGTGTGAAAGCATATGAATCACTTGTTGAAGGCACCATTTTGTATTCATCCAAAAATTGGTTTGTTCTTTTTTTTTTATGTTTCTTGCATGTGTTTTTTTAGGCTCTAGAGATGTAGCTCAACTCTTTCCTTTGCACTTTTCATCTATTTTGATGATTACAGTACATTTTCCTCATTATTTTTCATATAGATCTATTTATAACCTTACTTTCTACCTATCAATTTGCAAACCAGTCACATATTAAGGACCATTTCACTAACTTGTAGTCATCCATTACTTCATATGTTGCAAGTTGTGTCTGTGTGCCAATAAATCCCGATGATTGCAAGAACTTTAATCCTACAAGTGTACCCAATCTTTCTCAAGTAAAATTCTTACCTTATCTTATAGTACTTTAAATGGTTAATTGAAGGTGCTTCTTTAGATTTGAGATAGTTGAACCCTGGATTAAAATATGGTATTGGATGGGTAGTATAATGATAAAACTAAGGTCCATTGGACACAAATTACGAACATAATTTACTGGACTATGAATAGTGTTACAATTATAATTATTTCTCCTTTACCTACCTTTGCATTAATGAAAAAGATAGCAGATATTGGAAGTTCATTACATGTCTCATGTATGTGTTTGTATTTTAATTTTTTTTAAGTTGTTTAAGAGCTTGATTAGGTCAAGAATATGTTCTACAAGCTCTGTTCTCTTGACACTGCTTAGCATTTTCCCTACACATTTTCTCTTCAATCCAGATGTTTCTTAACTCCTTCCCTTGTTATCCCTTGGTTGTTCTCAAGTGTAATGCTTTTTCTATGCATCTTGCAGTCTGTATGTATGATCAGTCATCTCTTATGAAGCATGGATAACCTTTAATGGAATTGTTGTTGTAATTAGTCAATTTCCATTGTGAGAATAATCATTTAATTTGTATGGAAGTAAGTCTTTTTCATATTATTTGACTTGGTATTGTAAACTTGTCTTTGCAAGATTCTCTTGCGGGGAACAATAGAATTGTGATGATAGGTAGAGTTGTACAACACCATAAATCATTTGGCATAATGGAATGTGCAATGACAATTGGTCTCAAATTCAAATATGAATATAAGTACATTATATAGAGGAAGATGGTATCTATTCTATGATTTAAAGAACCCCAAAATAAGAAAATTAATAGGTTCCATTTTTTTACTTTCTCTTAGACACTTGTTTAATCAGCCAAACCCTCAGAATGTCTTGCTGATAACTAGCAGTGGATACACAAAGTTTTCATCGATATTCTGACGAACATCCGAGTCATTTTATGATGCCGATGACCGACGAATCTGCACCATTATTTTGACATTTAATTCATTGCCATAATTTTGAAGAAAAAATAGCGAAGAAAGTTTTTTCATCAATTCATCAATTTTCTAACATTTTTTTGTCAGAACGACCGATGAACGTTTGTCGAAAAATGGAGTCAAATTCAGTAGTGTTAAGTTTTGGTAGGGTTTATTCAAATTTATGTTTCCACAACACTTACAACATTATAGTTTCCTCCAACACTCTGAAAATGGCCTCTATAAACTCACAAACTCTCACAAAGACTCATCACTCAATCTTTCTTCATACTCATTCTCAAACCCTCATATCTCACACAATTTTCACAACCTTTCACAGGACAGCCATGTTTTCTCATCCCAGACTCTTCATGCAAACATTCCTAACATCCTACCACCCTATTTTATAACATCTCACACCCATCCCACTTAGTTAGAGTAAACACAAAAGGTGGAATGGGGGTATGTGCAGGATCATGGTGGGCCAAAAAGTGGCAATATGATGGGTATGTGGCTGAAGACTTTTTTCTATCCAAATTTGATAAAACAAAAAGGGTTTTTAAAGGAGATTCTCAGCTTTCCACCAATATAAATTATGCTTTACTTTGAATTTAATAAATTATTATTATTTATTTTCTATTTGAATTATGATGAAAGTCTTTATTGATAGGCTGATTCAGAAACATCTATAGCTTTCAAATGGTATCACATTTTTTGAATCCAAAACATGCATCATATTCTCTACTTTGCATACTATAAGATTAAAAAAAAATTGAATTTCATGCAATTTTAACCAAGTTAAGGTTGTCAGATATACGAGTTTTTATATTTTTTAAAAGTTGTAATAAAAAATTCATAATTAATTATTTACTTGGAAAAAAATTACAAAAAAAATATGCATCACATCGGGACATGAGTCCTCTACTTATGCCTAAAATCTTATAAAAGTATATTTTTATTTTATTGTGGTTAGGGTGGTCAGATAGACACCTACTTATTTTTTTCCGAGGAAATTTAAGTACTATTGGTTGAAATTTCAATTTTCATAAATAGATTTTAAAAAAATAAATAAACTTAGTAGTTTAGAAACTACATTCAATTTTCTACAAATTATATTCTTACATATTTTTGAAATAATATAGATAACTTATTCAAATTTTTATGTCAAGTTTCCTAACTCTGATTTTTTTGAATTTTTTTCCACTTAGGGGCCTATTTTTTCCATCATGATCCTGACATACCCATGGGTCTTACATCATGTTTTAAGACTTCAAACCCTCAAAAGTTGATTACAGACCTGTTAATAGAAAAATGGACCAAACTCTCACCAAATTGTAGATTGGAAACTCAAACCAAGTGAAAAAGAATGTTAATACATGCCCCTTAAATGTTCAAAGAGTTTCATGCATCTAGTTGCTTTGTATAGACCGTACACCTACTGGAAAGTGAAGAAAAATAGAGATATTTCTATAGAATGCACTCTAAAATAGAGATTTGTATTCAAATTCTTCAAGAGAGATTACAATAACATTTTCCTCCCATATTTAAACTTGTCTCCTCATCCCCCAACTTCTTTAACTCCCTCCAACGACCTTTCAAAGCCAAATGACCATTGGCCTTCCCAATACAAGTAATTTGCACTTAATAACAAATTTACAATTCCCACAAGTACCTTTTTACATTTTTCACATAATGGACATTTTTTAACATTGTAACTTCCCTAGAAGACTTAGACACACCACCTAGTGGCCTTCATGACCTTTATTTAAACCAAAAGACTTAAAAGCTAGGTTGGCTCAAGGTTATAATAACCTATCCTTGACAAAATTTTGCAACTAAGCACTATTTTTGACAACATTTGAACTCTTCTACAAAGTTAACAACTTAATTCCACCCTAATGGTCAATTGGACCTTATTGACACAACTAGTAACTACAACTCCTAAATCAACCTATCTCAAATCACCTTGATCACATGTAGACCCAAATAGATTGGTGCTCCTGCACCACACTTTAAGTAGGAAAATCCATCAAAGATGAGCCCCTAAAGCATTAGGTTAGCCCCCTAGGGTTTTCTCGTAACAAGTTCTCCATCCATCACAATCATCCATCCCATAATAAACTATCCCTTGCTAAGGTTGACATTTTGAGCAGATTATGCAACTAGCCTTCAACCATCAATGATAAATAACCTAAAAACATAGGTAAACCTAAAATCATAAAAAAATAAAATAGAAAATATCAAAAAATCCTTATTGACTATAAAAAAATCTTAGACAAAACATTGCATCATCGGGCTCCCCAGGCTTATATGGCATGCCTCATTTTTGAAACTAGACTTTATCCATCAATACTACCAATTGGTCCTATATAGTATGTAGCATCGTTGGGATCCTTGGGCTTATCTGGAATGTTCATTTCTGAAACCAAACTTTGTGCATCAACCCTTAGTCTTATACAGGATGTTGCATTGTCAGGATTTCCAGTCTTATACAACATGGTTTCATTCAGGTGAAACTAGACACTCATTATCCAAAATTTGATCATACAATTTGGTAAAAGATTTCTAAATGGTTATTGACTTTTTTGGTCTAGTTTGTTTTATATTTTTATTGCTTTATCTTTGGCCATGTAATTATGTGCCTCAAGGATGTCCTAAAATGATTTAGAGGACTAATTATGGATCATGACATTTTTCTCTTTGATTTTTGTTAATGGTTTTTCTTGGAAACATTACTAGGGAAACTTAGTTCCTTGTCTGTGATTGAGGTTCCATCTAGCATGATCAAAATATCCTACACATGGAAAACATTAATCTAACACTTTCTTGTGTCAGAATCAATGGGCTTTGTGGTTACTTCATCACATATTTTGACAAGGTTTCATGGTTACTAATCTGAGTCATGACACTCGTTGTCTTTCATGTGTCCATTTTCTGCAAGGGATGATCTAGTACACATTGGTCTATGTCATATATTTTTGTTCATCATATATTACCATAATAAGTTATGTGATGATAACCATGCAATAAACGAAAAGCTTGATAATTTATTAGCAAGATCTCAAGATAACACTACTGTATTTGACTACAAATTCTGACAAATGTTTGGTGACATATCGACAGAATATTGTTGACTTACCGATGCAACACTGATTTAAATTTCATCATTGGATTTTTGTCACTTTAACGACCAATTTTTATATGTTGAAACCACGACCCAATATCGTCGGTCAGCACCATGGAAAATGTTGGCGGTGTCCGTCGCAAACTCAACATAACTTCATCCATCTATCAATGCAAAAAATCACAAAACATTGCAGAATGCCCATTTAAAATCGTGGAAAAAACACCAAACGTTTGTCCATTTTTTGACGAGGTGGAGCAAACCATCATTTCCATTATGACAAAAACTATATCGCGTGTACAACCTTGTCACAATTTTTTGTGGTTCATCGGGCTTGTTCATTGAAATTGCGATGAAACCTTGTAGTTTTTTTTTTTTAAATATTCGTTCAAACATCTTCCCTCCCTAATGTGGTTATATGTATGGGTTTTGGTCTTTGCATGAATAAGCTTAAAAGTGTAGCATAATGAAATATTGAAAAGTGCATTACCTTATTGAGCTTCTCTTTTTTTTTTACAATAGTTTAATATTCTCTACTTAACAGGGCCAATCACGTGATGGTGGAAGCTCATTTGGCCCCTCCCCCCACCTCACATCACCCTCAATTCTTGATACCCGATCATATAAAATTAATCATTCATTCATCCATTAAAAACATATAACATTCGTGCATTAACATATAACATTCATCCTTTTAGTTTTTACATATTATAAAAAATATGGTTGTCAAAAATGTCAGTTTTTAACATTCATTAACATATTATCAAAAATATGGTTGTCATAATATGATTACAATCACTTTTTTTTTGTTTCTTTTTTGTAGCTAAAAAAAAGAAGTGGAGTATCATTTTCTAAACCATTTGTCCCCCCTTCAGTTGTTCTGCTCTCTACTCATGATCTTAATGTATTCCTAGTCGTGTACTCACGATGTGGAGGGTGCTGCAAGGGGGGTTCGCTGCAATAACAAAGAAATGTTAAATTGATATGTTTTATTATTATTGTTACAAGTATTTCATTAATTAAAATAACATTAGAGTGGTGCTCTTTACCTGATGGGGCCACATCTTATTCCTGATCTTGTCTAATAGCCTCATTCTCAACATGTTGAACACCCTCTAAATCCTCTGGAGTTGAAACACGAAAGGTTACATTAATTAATACACCAATTAAAATTAAATATGTTTAAAAGAACATTAGAGTGGTCCTCTTTAGCTGATGGGGCCACATCATGTTCCTAATCTTGTCTAGCTTGATCATGCTCAACATGTTGATCACGCTCTACATGCTCTAAAGTTGAAACACGAAAGGTTACATTAATTAATACACCAATTACAATTAAAGATGTTTAATTGTATTAATCCATACTATTTTTTGTATAGCACATGAATACATCCAATACCAGGATGTACACCATGACCTTCATTGACAGGTTGTGCTCCACCCTCACTAGGCTGCATTCCAATGCCATGTTTAGTATTATCATTTCTTTCTTGTTTAAAACAAATAGGCACATAATTACTTTATGGTGGAAATTAATATTGAATAGATTACACAAGTATTCAATTTTAAATAAACTTCATTGAGTTTATTTACCTGTGTGTCGAATGCAGTGGAAGCTTGTGTTTTCCCATTCAAGAGTCTTAGGTGTTTAGCCATGGCTCTATAGCCTTGCTGGAAGGCAATCTTTAGGTCCTCTTCTATGGGAATTCTATTGAATTCAGAGCCCTACTTTTTTGCATAAGATCATGAATTTTGCTTCTATGGTGTGATAAAACCAAAATTGTTTGCAATTTATTATTTGGATGCAATATTTCATTTATTGATACTTACAATTCGTGTAACTAATTTTATAACCACCAAAGTCAAGTTTGTGTTGCCTGTGCTTTTGTAGTCTTGCCTTTGTTGCCTTCAATGTGTCGGGAAGCCTATGAAAATTTTGAAATATGTTAGATTATGTAAAAATAATTAGTAATCAATATATAATTACATTTTTGATAGTATCACATACCTTCCTTGGCCTAGTGGTGTCTTTCTTTTTTTTCTTTTCAGCCTTTTGCTTTCCCTCCAACACCAGGTCCTTCCACTCCCTCTCTGAAATCATGGGGGGATGCTCATACTTTTTGTTCTTCTCTAAATGTGACCTATATTGGTCCCTCACATACTTTAGATAGGTACCAACTTTCTTAAGGACCTTGGTTTGGTTGAATGTGTTATTACCAAACAACACAACTAAATGGTTAATCAGCTCATCTTTAAAATCTTGATTTTGGGTATTCCACCATGTACATATGGTGGGCCCGAAGATCTCCAATGTAATATCATTTAGATTTTTATAAAAAACATCATTTCCTAGAAAATGATCATGGGATCATTAGTCTAAAAAGAGTGATCAAAAAGTAAATTTCAATTGGATTATATATAACAATAATTAAAACATTTTAAAGTACCTGGAACCTTCTCCATCTTTATGGGAATGAAATCCTTGGTCACCACAAATGTGACCAGAAATGTTCCCATACTAGTAATACGAGAAGATATAGGAAATGTTGCTAAAACATCACCAGTACTAGTGGCCTTTGCATCCATAGGTACATGTCCTAATGCATGTTCTGGTATGTGTTCACTACTAGAGGGTGCACTACCCGATGCCTGCATGCTATGTGTTGTCGACATTTCAATCGACAATATAGGCATGTGTGATGGGGTTAGATGATGTGATGTATGCACAGAAAGATTAGGATTGACACTTGTACCAACCCCTACTCCCTAGGCAGCACCTGCAGTACCCTGCTCATGGCCAACAACATCATGAGGATGCAAAAAATCCTATAAAAACAACACATATTTTAGTTCATGACATAAAAGAGTACAAAATATAAAACCATGAATGAACTTATGTTATAATTAAAGATCTCATGACAGCTTACTTGCAATTTTTTTTTCTCTCTCAGTCAATACTTTAACCATTTCTCTTATCTCATCTGTTTGAGGCACTATGAATAACAACTAAAGGATTTCTTCATTGCATTTTTTTGGGTCTTCCTTAACATATCTAGAGGGTTTGCAGAATATGCAATGTCATCATTGCATAATAGTGACTGCACCTCCCTACGGATGCTCTCCTCTACTATTGGTGCCTTTCCCTGATCATTAGAATGTGACAAGAATATTAAAAACATTATCAAAATTAACCCAATAAACTTATGAAAAAAACATAATAATAAAACATTTTGCTTGTATCTAATTTGTACAATTAAAATGAGGTAAACCTATTGAGTAGAAGCACCTGAAGATGCATCATGATCTATGCTCTGAGCCAGAGCTTTCCTCCTACGATCAATGTCCCGCTGTGACAAAAATTAAATATAAAAAAAATTACCAGAATGAAACCAATAGACTTACGAAAAAAACATAATAATAAAATAGTATATTGGAGTCACTAATTGGAGGTTTGGTAAAATGGTATATAGTACGTACCACCCCCATAGTAACTTTGTTTGTATCTATGTGATTGAAATTGTAATTGATTAGCAACTCTTCCCCTGTAGTTATTGATTTTATCGCACATACGAATACACAGTTTCCCTCATGCACCTCGAATATGCAATTGGGTTGCTTATTTGTTGACCCAGATTGTGTACTATTTATAAACCCTACAATATTCCCTCATGCTTTTGGCCTTTTGTCAATGTACATAGCCACTCCTTTGTTTTGATCCTTATCTTTTAGTTATATATAATTTGCTGACAGTGCATACCTATGCATACTTTGTGTATATCAAACCAGTTGCATCCAATCTTTGTAACTGTAACAAGGTTTGACATACTCCGTCAATTCAGTAACTTTTTCATCACATACCTTTATGTTGTCCATGCAAAATAGGCCAAAACCATGTAATGACGATGGTGCTATGCAATATATCCTCTCATTGACACAAAAATCAGTGTTTATTGGAGGAAGTTCCTTGGGTACCCATTGTTTCCGTAGATGTTTGTACCTCCAAG